>ML464836.1:18439-39715 GCA_005239535.1 Nicotiana rustica | reverse complement strand
ATTTTCTTACCTTTGAATGAGGATCTTACCTGCTTCCCCCTTGCACATGCCTCACAAACTTTGTCTTCCTTGAACTTAATGTTAGGGAGTCTCACCACTAAGTCCTTAAAGACTAATTTGTTAAGCTGATTTAGACTTGCATGTCCAAGTCGTTTGGGCCGAAGGAGGGGATCACTGTCCAAAACACTTAAGCAAGTGTGTTCATTTTCAGACAGTGTGGACAAGTCTATGACATAAATATTATTCATTCTCTTTCCCTGCAAACAATCTGGTCAGTAAGCAAGTTAATCACAAAACATTTTGTGGAAGCGAAAGCGACCAGGTTACCTCTGTCACACAATTGTGATACACTGATCAGGCTGTATTTCAAGCCATCTATCAAGTACACATGTTCAATGGAACGTGCGTCATCCTTACCTACTTTGCCAACCCCTTTAATTTCACCTTTCTTTCCATTTTCAAAGGAGACATTTCCTCCTTTGAGGTTTTCAAGTTAAAAGAATTCTTCCTTGTTCCCTATCATATGCTTTGAGCATCCACTATTCAAAAACCAAATTTGGCTGCTTCTTCTCACTTGTACCTTCAAAAGGAAATCAGGGGTTAGTTTTAAGAGCCCAAGCTAGTTTGGGTCCTTTTCTATGAGAGAATGGATGAATTAATTTTTTTTCTGGCCCAATTTGGTAGCCAATTTTTCTTTTTAACAAACTTCTCATTTTTCCGGCTCGCCTGCTCTTTTGCAGTACACTCAATTTTGTAGTGACCAGTCTTACCACAGTGGGTGCAGATTTTATTTTCAGGAAGAGTGAGATACTTGCTTTTGGGATCCCACTTGGGCAATTGACCCCCAAAGCCAAGACCTCTCCGGTTGCTACTATGATTCTCTTGAAGCCATGTCAAGGCATCAGATGATTTATTCCATTTACAAGTTCGATCTAGTTCATGTTTAACTTTGCCAAGTTCTTATCTGTTCATCCTTGGCATACATCTTATCTTTTAGTTTTCCCATATTTTCTTCTAACATGATATGAGAATGATCAACAACCTTTTTGCTGAATCCTAGCTTCACTTTTAAGTTTTCAGATTTTAGCTCTAGAATCTCATTTTCAAGTGGATGAACCTGGTTCATCAGGACAGTGTTTTTCTTTTCAGATTCACATACTCTAATTTCCAAGTTCATGCATTTTGTTTTTAGCATTGCACATTTTTTAGAAATATGATCCTTCTCTTTGGTTGTTTCTTCAGAATCATCCATGAAATCAAGTAGCAACTCAGAGAGTTTTTCTTTAGATAGGAACATTATATTGTTTTTAAGATGGGAGATACTTACCTCTGGTTCTTCATGTGATTCCCAATCTGATTCTCCAATTGCCATGAGCGCCTGATCTTGAGTCTCACCATCTTCTGATTCTTCATCTGAACTTTCCTCCCAAGTAACAACCATAGCTTTTGTTGTGGTTTTCTTGGGTTGGACCAGTTCCTTCTTTCATATCTCTTCTTTTTCCATTCCAATTTCCACTGAGGACAATTCTTGATAAGGTGGTCAATTTTTCCACACTTGTAGCATCCCTTGTTGGTTGGCTTTTTTGGGGCTTTAGCTTTGTTGTAATTTCCTCCTCTAGAGATGCCTTTCTTTCTCATGAGAAAGTTTCTGAAATCTTTGGTAATCATGGCCATCTCATCTTCCTCAAGATATGATCCCTCAGTGATCCTCAGTGCTAGACTCCTCTCCTTCTTTGGACCATTCATCTTCATTGTCTGCCTTCTGAGTTCATAGGCAGTAAGGTTTCCAATTAGCTCGTCCAATCTGAGAGTTGCCATATTTTTGGATTCCTGGATAACAGTGACCTTGCTTTCCCAAGAAATTGGCAAAACCCTTGTCAGGATTTTTTCTACCCTATCTTCTTCAAGAATTACTCTTCCAAGAGACTTAAGTTCATTTGTCAAGGTCGTGAACCTTGTGTACATCTCTTGGATTATCTCACCTTCCTTCATAGTAAAGTTTTCATACTGAGAGTATAGTAGAGTACCTCTTGATCTTTTTACCTGAGGTGTTCCTTCATGGGCTACTTGCAAGGTATCCCAGATCTCTTTGGCAGCGGTGCATCTTTGGATTCTGCTGTATCCATCTGGACCTAGCCCACACACTAGCCACTTTTTGGCCTTTGCATTCTTCTCCCATTTCTTCAAATCCTCAACGTGTAGTCAGCTCTAGTCTTTGGTACATCTACACCTTCCACTACTGGAAAATGGTCCTATTGCAACGGTTGGAAAACCGTTGCAAATGATAGGCAAACTGTTGCCATAGATGTATTGGAACAGTTTCGCGACCGTTACATCCGCTTGCGTGCCAATACATCTAGAGCCACGGTTCCTGCGACAGGTGACAACACCGTTGTTGTAGGTCCATCTATCGCAACGGTTTTCCCCAAGCCTGAAGCAACGAATTTTCATTTCAATTGCAACGGTTTAAAACCGTTACGATAGCGTTAAATGCAACGGTTGTAAATTGTTACCAT
Source organism: Nicotiana rustica (assembly GCA_005239535.1). Lineage (NCBI taxonomy): Eukaryota > Viridiplantae > Streptophyta > Magnoliopsida > Solanales > Solanaceae > Nicotiana > Nicotiana rustica. The sequence goes on along the minus strand of ML464836.1, from coordinate 37,199 downwards.
ATTATTTACTACAACGGTTAAAAACCGTTACCATATAATTTATTACAACAGTTATATAAGCTATTGCAACATTTATTTACAAATATTCTCTTTGTTTCATTACTGTAGCAGTTTTACTTCTATTGCATCGGTTTGAATTGCCTATTGGGACGGTTTGCAGGACCTATTGGAACAATTCAGATTGTCTATGACAACGACATTTGTTCTTATTGCAACAGTTCTAATAGACTATTGTAACAGTTTTAGACATTATTTCCTGGTTGTAAATAACATTGACATACGTAAATATTTGTAATAACCTGAAAATTATATAAATAAAAACATAAAACACTTCATAATCTATACTGTCCAATAAGCTAATAATAAATAACCATAATAGCAAAATATTTTAACCCAATCACATATATTTTACAGTTCAACACTTCAAAAGTTAAAGTTTCAAATGTTGATAACAAAAGATTCCTAGAACATCCACAATAATTCAAAGATCTTCTTAAGTAAGGTCTAGATCTTCAATATCTCCAGTTGCTCCACCTACAAAAAAGATAGATAAAGTCATTACCCTTTAAGGGTTAGTTTACCATTATAGGAATGGGTATGGTCCATGAAGAATGCATAAAGCACAAAGTTTCCAGAAGAAAAAAAAGTTTCGCACAAATGAAGAAGCCAAAGTTCAATAACGTATCTGAATCATCAAAACCAAACTTGTAAGCATATGCATTCAGGCAAATTGAGAGTTGTGTACTTTTCTCATTTTGAACCAACTCAAACATAAAAACATAAGCAAATGAATAATCTAATAAAGATAGAGTTCCAAAATGTACATAAATGAGTTGTTCAAAGGCTTCACAAGTGCATAGAAAAGCAAAGTGACTTGTATATAAAACTGTAAAATTGGTTGTGAAATCAAAATTTTAATCAATCTCCCTCCTTTTTTTCTTTATTCAAGTCTAAATTTTATCACTTAAAGTTGCTCATATTTATCCTCTTACATTGAAAGTCGTTCGTTTACATGCATAGGTGTGTTTGCTGAGTTAGACATATTTTAGCCTGAAAATCAAAGAATTTTTGACAAGAAAAAGTGTGAAGAATAACGTGTGTTATCAGAATACTATCACTAAAATAATCACTATTATCTTTAGTCCCATGGTGGGCGCCAAACTGTTAAAATGGCGAGTAACAATTAAATTTGACTTGTGATTTTAAAGATATGTGATTTACTCTAATACTAGTGAATAAACAAGTAATATTAAGTATAAGTAAGATGGATTGATGAACCAAACTAGTGTTGCTAGTGCAATAAGGACCTCGAGCTCTATATTCTCGGGGGCCTCGAGGTGGTTAAGAGTAATGAAGTAAGAACAATAAAGTTAGAGCAATAAAGCTGAAGACAACTCTTGGAGAACGATAAACGAGAAAAGAATGATGGAATGTTCTATTGCCAGTAATGAGACTGTCTTTACAAATAATTGGGGTCTCCTTTATATAGGAGGGGAAAACCCTAATATGGTACATTTCTAATTATGGTAAAGAATTCTATTGGTACAGATGTATAACAACCTAGTACGGATTTGTACTAACTCGTACAAATCTTATACCATAATTTACGCCCTGATCCACGTGTCCTTGATAGATTCTCGCTTTTTCTTGAGTGTCATCGAAATGGTACTGTCTCAAGGTGAGCCGTGACAGGCCTTCGATTTGCTCCCTCGGGGTGTGCATCTTGAAATCGGGTTCGAGCCTTACTTCGAGTTGGCCGAACTCGAGGTTGAGGCAATAAGGTACTTCGAAATCGGGCTTTCAGATTTTGACTGTATACAATTACATATGTTAATTTTAGTATGGGTGTTTATCAGACGGATTATTTACGTTAACGGTTTAGCTTATCGGTTATATTTATAAATATAGTAATTCGTTAGCCGTCCAATAAGATATCAGGTGGATTGTTATCGGAGTATCGATTCTCAGGCGGTTATCGGATGGTTTATTGGCAAAATCAAATAGATTCTAAAAACAAATATCGGGCAATTGACATCGGATTAGTGATTATCGGACGGTTATAAGACGGCTTATCAGGTATAACTAAAAAAAGTTGAGAATTAAAGATAGAAAATCATGCGCCAAGTCTGTTTATCATTCATTTACGGTTCAAGTAAAAAGTTCCTAGTGGTTCAACTTGATTTCCCACTTCAGCTAACAAAATTTAAGGCGATCTGCACTCGGTTTCTTCTTCAATTTAGCATAAGAATGTTGTTATGCTTCTAACTTATGTAATCAGTTAAATACAATTTTCACAGAAAAATTAAACAAATCCAATCATACATACGAGATTGAGACAAATCTTAATTAAGGATTTAGATGATAGAGAAGAGAAAAGAGACGAATTGAGTTTTGATAAAATAGGGATTTAAGATTTCAAATATTAATTTATATATATTTGGGTGAAAGTGTAAATATAAAAGTTTTTAACGGGTTAACAGTTTACTCGATAAGAAAATTGAGTAATCCGCCCCCAAATTGTTAAATTGTTAATTATAAAAGTTTAATTTGTTTACCAACCATTACCCGCATAATTCAATACCAATAAACCAATAAGATATTTTTGTGATTCAATTAACGATTACGGTTCGATTTTGAACTGTCCTAAATTCTAGTGCGAAGAGGAGCAAAGCTAATTCCCTTTAGAATAAATTGGCACATAAAAAGAAAATTGCAATCATTTTTGTTTGCCTACTTTTTTGTTTTTCACGAAATTCAAATATAGCAAAAAGAATTACTATCATTTTCTAGGGAACATTTTTTGTATTATGAAAATTTTATCATAACCAATAAAAAAGAAGGAATAGATATCACATATTGGTTCCCTCAAGATTTTCGTCAAAGCTAATAAAGACGGTAACAAACAGGGCATAATAGAGTTAAATATTGAACCTAGTATAAAGATAAATAAGGGGACAGAGAATCCTCTTGGCGGTTTCTTTGGATGAGATAAAGAAAGTGGTACTCGTGCCATAAATTAGGACATATATATTACTATTCCCTACGGTCAAACATAAGTAATTTTTTATTTATTTTTAGGTAAATTAAAAAATTTATCTTTTAACATTAATTAGTAATGAAATTGATCATATTAACCTTTACCATCTTATATAAATATTTTTAACACATATTCTAACACTACTTACTCCAAGGACAATGTAGAAAAAAAATAATTAATTCATTCTTGAAGTTTGAAAAAAATTATTTATTTTAGATCATAAGAAAAAAATAAAAAAATCACTTATTTTGAACCGAAAAGAACTGTTGTGAGTCCGGTGACACGTAACATTATAACATTAATGAGCTGGAGTGAGAATTGAAAAAAAAAATGGATGAAAGGCCGTTTCAAGCTTTTAATTTTTTCCCATGTCTAACGTAAGACCATGTGTCAGCTTGTTTTGCCATATCTTCTTGAAATGTGCGGGGATTTTCCGTACAATAATGGCATTGTCGATAGTTTTTTTAATAGAATAATACTCCTTCATAATAAGTGGTTAGCTTATTTTTCTATTCTGATTCAAAATAAGAATTCTTATGTATATATTTTTAAAAAGTTTTTTTTACTCCTCACATTAAATAGTTAATTAGGGATAGTTTAGTCATAATATATATTTTTATATAAATTTTAATATTTTTTAATGGGCGTGATAAAAGCAAGCTGATCACTTATTGTGAATATTGTTAAAGATTCTTGATTTTTATTTTTATTTTATTTTTAAAAACCCTCTTTATTGTGGCACAATTGCTTATTGTACAATCCTTAGGCTGGAACATTTTGAAGACTTCTGTGGACTAGAGGAGAATTCACCAAAACTAAAGAAAGGTGCAAGCAGAAAATTATTTTATTTTAAAAAATCATGCATCAAATAAAAATGTAATTACAATTATATCTCTTTACTGAAAGAAAGTTCCAAGCAGGAATAATCTTGAGAATCTTACAAAAATGTCTCAAAAAATTCCAACTTACCAACCTCTAGTATTAATTATAAACCTATCAAAATTAGCCAAGCACATATAAAAATTAAAAATTCAAAGAAATAAGGTTCCTTTCCATATTTTTAAGTGTGACTAGCAACATAAAATGCAAGACGGAAATGAAATTTCATGAATGAGGTAGCAAATAAGGTGATGAAACACAACAAAATTATATATACAAGACTCCAAACATCTAAGCAAAAAGTATTTTTTTTTTCAATGGGTATGATTGAGATTCATTGAAAACATATAGATGAGTCATTATATAAAATTTGAGGAAGATTCGAGGTGATTTGGATTGAATTAGTATCAAAATTTGTAGTTAAAAGCGAGTTAAAAAGTTCTTCTGTGACACATGTATCAAACATGTACCACACATGTATCTCGCATGCAGGTATACATGTGATTATGGGTGTACAAAGAAAACCGATAAACAACACCCGACCGATAATCCGAGTCAACCCGGGAAAAAAAAACTGATATGATTTGGTTTTATTTGGTTTGGTATTGGAAAATAAGACTATAATTGGTTTGATTTGGCTTTAACTAAAAAACGTCAAACTAAAACCAAACAAACCCGTTAGTACATTTATATAATTTTTAAAAATATTATATACGTATAAATATTTATTGTAATGTAAAATTTCTTAAACTTTTTCACAGTTTTATCTTAGAACGTATAATTTCAAGTTTAGACTTAACATTCTTGAATGGTAAATAAGTTTTATAGCAAAATAAATGTAGTAACTCAAACAAAGTTCAAATCAATACTTATGCTAATAAAAGAAATTCAATTCAATAGTAGGAATGACGTTAGTGTTGGTAAATCATTTTAGTTTTACATTGGTTTATAATGAAAATACATAACTTAGTTTATCTTTTTCTTTGTAGTTACTTGTGTAATTAATATTAGCACTTATTAGCTATACTTATTTTAGCGTGACCTATATAGTATTTTTAGATTATGTTAATTTTTATTATGGCTTATTAATTAGCAATATTTTTTTATGTAATTTTATTATTTTATCTTTGTTATTGAATATTTTAGTATAATTCTATGACTTATCCCGTACTATTGTGTTAGTTCCATGGAAAACACATTATATAGTTGTATTTTACTAGGACTTAAGAAATATTTATAGCAACGTACAACAACAACAACAACAACAACAAACCCAATTTGATCCCAACATGTGGGTTATGGGGAGGGTAGTCTGTACGCAGACCTTACCCCTGCATAATGCAGGTAAAGAGGTTATTTCCAATAGACCCTCGGCTCAGGAAGGGTAAGAAGAAGAAGAAGGAAGCAAGGAAGACGGAAAAAAAAAAAAAGAAAAAAAAAAGATGAAAGAAAAAAGATAAACAGTATCCAATAATAGCAGCACGGAATACAATACATGAGGCGAACAAAATCACATACCATAATAAAAATTAAAGAATATGACGGGAAATGCATGTTACTAAGCCTATCATTGAGCACTATAAACTACCTACTAACCCTCTACCTTAATCCTCGACCTCCACACCCTCCTATCAAGTGTTATGTCCTCAGTAAGCTGAAGCAGCACCATGTCCTGCCTAATCACTTCTCTCCAGTACTTCTTAGGCCTACCTCGGCCCCTTCTCAAACTCTCCATGGCCAACCTCTCACACCTCCTGACAGGGGCATCAATGCTCCTTCTCCTAACATGTCCGAACCATCTCAATCGCGACTCCCGCATCTTGTCCTCCACGGAGGCTACTCCCACTCTGTCCCGGATAGCTTCATTCTTAATTTTATCTCAAGTTATAGCACAACTTACATATTTTATGCTACGAAGACATTACTCAAAATTATTCGAAAACCCAAAAAAATCTGAAAACCCCGAGAAAACTGAGATTGAAATACCCAACTTTGTTAGTTTGGTTTGGTTTATAAATTTAAAAATCCAACACCATTGGTTTGGTTTGATAGTTGGATTTTTTTTTCTCCGTTTGACTCGGATCAGCGAGTTGGTGCAGTTTGTCGGTTTCATTTGTATATATACCCCTAGTTTAGATTGAGGATTGGTTTTGAATGCAATTGAATTAAATGTATTATTATTTTAAATTAAAACTTACTTAAAATAATTTTAGATAATTTTGTTCAACCTTTTAGACCCAAAAAAAGTAAATAAAAATTTGAATTCTTTCGAACAAAGAACAACAAGATGTCAAATTACTATATCAATATTTTAAATTTTATGTTATATCCAATCTTGATAAGAAATGAGCCTAAATAATTATTTTTCTTTTCATAATAATAAACTGCATGACCAATTGAGCCAATCGAGCCCGGCCACTAAATTTGGCGTGCCCGATATTAGACTGAATCAAGCTTAACCAAACTAAATAAAGATCTTAAAATCCAGTCGAGTCGGGTCCCAATATTTTTTTTTAAACGAGTCCAGCAAAAGTCGCTAAAATGGAAACGAGCCAAGCAGAGCTCTGAACCGACTCACCTCTTGATTTGGTGAATTAATTAACCATTGGAAGAAGTTCTGTTATCGTAGGCACTAACACTTCAGCAATAATTTTATGTTGAACACAAACTTTTAGGTCTATATTGAGCCACATACATAGAACCTTTAATTTAACGATTCAAAGTTTGGTTCCACTTTGGAATTAAATGTCCTGAATGAAAGAAACTTTTAACAACTTGACAAACATCTTTACCAAATAACAACAAACATGTTTGAAGAACTCATTTCTTTCTAATATGCATCAAAGTAATTAAAGTTTTGGTCCGTTTTGGAATTAAATGTCTTGGACGAAAGAAACTTGTAACCACTTCACAAATATCTTTACCAAATAACAACCAATGCGTTTGAAGAACTTATTTCTTGCTAAATGAAAACCCATATAAGGAGCATATTCAATTATTCTTTTGACAAAATACCCCCTCCCTCCCATTTTAAAATGCAGTTTTTCAACTTGGTTTCAATTTTTCTGTTTGTATCTTCTCTCTTGTTATTTAGGAAATGGAAGAAATCAAACAGCCAAACCAAAATATTGCCTCCGGGTCCATGGAAAGTGCCTTTTCTTGGAAGTATGTTTCATATGCTAGGTGGACTTCCACACCATGTCCTAAGAAATTTAGCAGAAAAATATGGACCTCTTATGCACATTCAGTTAGGGGAAATGTCTGTAGTTGTAGTTACTTCTCCTGAGATGGCAAAAGAAGTACTAAAAACTTATGACGTCGCTTTTGCATCTAGGCCTAAATTAGTGGCTGTTGAGATTCTCGCCTATAAGGGGACAGGCATTGCCTTTTCCCCCTATGACGACTACTGGAGACAAATGCGTAAAGTTTGTGTCTTAGAATTACTTAGTGCAAAAAATGTCCGATCGTTCAGCTCGATTAGACGTGATGAAATTTGTAGTCTAATTGAATTTTTTCGATCATCACCTGGTGAGCCAGTTAATGTAACAAAAAGGATATATTTATTCACAAGCTCTATGATATTGAGATCAGCGTTTGGGAAAGTAATCAAAGAGCAAGACGAATGTATACGACTAATCAAAGAAGTTTCAAAATTAGTAGGAGGGTTTGATGTGGCTGACATATTCCCTTCACAGAAGTTTCTTCATGTGCTCAGTGGAAAGAATGGTAAAATGATGTATCTCCACCGTAAGATAGATACTATTATTGAGAATGTCATCAATGAGCACAAGCAAAATCTTGCAATTGGCAAGTTCAATGGTCAATTAGGAGCTGAAGATTTAATTGATGTACTGCTAAGACTTATGAAGGATGGAAGCCTTCAATTTCCAATCACCACTGACAACATCAAGGCCATTTTTATTGTAAGTACTATATATAATGCATAAATCTACCCTCATTAATATTCAAATATGCATGCACTTGCATTTTTATTGCATGATCACTTTTGGTACATAGAGAGTTGATATAGTGGCAAGCAGAGGACTTAATAAAATTTACGCATTAAAAAGGTTACAATGAAAAATTATGTCAGCCACCACAATTTAGTATTTCTAGGGTACGTAGTGAAATAATATCTAAATATCATATATTAGAAAATAATTTTGGCCTTGAAGTTAAAAGAAATTTAAATGTTTCAGTAGAAATTGGTGAAAAGATTATAAAGAAAAATAGCTAGCATTCATGACATATATCAAACTTGCTCATAAATGCAGGACATGTTTGGTGCTGGAACAGAAACTTCATCATCAACAGTTACTTGGGCCATGGTAGAAATGATGAAGAATCCACGTATACTCATCAAAGCTCAAGCTGAGGTAAGAGACGCCTTTAAAGGTAAAGAAACCTTCGATGAAAATGATGTAGAGGAGTTGAAATACCTAAAATTAGTCATTAAAGAAACTTTTAGACTCCATCCTCCAGTTTCGCTGTTGATTCCAAGAGAATGTAGGGAAGAAACAAATATAAATGGCTATACCATTCCTTTAAAAACCACAATCGTGGTTAATGTTTGGGCGATGGGGAGAGATCCAAAATATTGGATTGATGCAGAAAGCTTTAACNTCATTAAAGAAACTTTTAGACTCCATCCTCCACTTCCACTGTTGATCCCAAGAGAATGTAGGGAAGAAACAAATATAAATGGCTATACTATTCCTTTAAAAACCACAATCATGGTTAATGTTTGGGCAATGGGAAGAGATCCAAAATATTGGGTTGATGCAGAAAGCTTTAACCCTGAGAGATTTCAGCATAGCACTATGGATTTTACTGGTAATAATTTTGAATATCTTCCCTTTGGCAGTGGAAGAAGGATTTGCCCTGGAATATCATTTGGTTTAGCTAATATTTATTTGCCACTAGCTCAATTATTGTACCACTTTGATTGGAATCTTCCTATAGGAATCACTCCAAGTGACTTGGACTTAGCTGAATCGGCTGGATTAGCTGTTATTAGAAAGAGTGACTTTTATTTGATTGCAACTCCTTATCCACCTTCACCGGAGTAATTTGATGGCATCAAAAATGTTTTAAATTTATTTTTCTTCTTATTTACTTATTACCCTCACCATTGTACTTTCTTTCTTGTTGTGCTTTATGTTTTTACTTATTTATAGTGTATCTGTCTTATTTATAGAAAATGTATCATTACAGTTTTATATAGAGAATTTCAAATAAATATTTTTTTCTGTTAAAATTTTGAACGTAATGACTGGGGGTGTAGTTACTTAATTTGATTACATCCCCATATAAGGAGTATAAACAAATGTATCGTTATATTCTATTATGTTCGTCATCCCAATCCCCAGATTTTATTGCTAAGATGTGTTTCATAAGCGAAATGAGTTTTGAAAGTTGGATTACTTCATTTAGGGTCAACTACATAAATATTGCCTCAAAGTTAGCACAAATTTTTATCTAAATAGTCTGACTTGATCTAGTTGAACACTACAACGTAATATCAGTTAAAGTGTACTTCACCAATAGTAATCTAGCAAAGCATTCAATTAAAAAAGTGCCACGTGACTTTTGATTAATTAATCCAATTATAATTTTTGAGAAAACAAAAAGAAAAAAAGAACACATTTGTGAAAGTATTCTTAGCCCCTCCCTTCACTTTCCTCGCTAACCCCCCTTCCCCCACCCACACCTTCACCACAAGGCGATCTACTTCTTAATCCACCATGGTCATCTTATTTCTCCCTCACTCCTCAACTCATAATTACTAGTTTTTAGAGCGCCAAATAAATATATAAAATAAAAATCTCCGAACTGAATCGAGGAACTACTCGATTGTAGGTGAGAAGATGATGAACCAGAAGGTTCTAGAAAGAACGCTTCATTAGAGAGCATATGAGCTGAAAATTATTTCAGTAATCTGTGTTGTAAAATGAATACAATGACATGTGTTTGATACATATACACTATGTCTAACAACTACACTAATCAATCTTACTGCCTCCACTAACTTTCTAACAACCAATCCCATAATTAATTATAACTAACTATCCAACTAATTACACTAACTCGCGTGACTGTCATGTACCATTCCTCCCTTCAATACTCATCCTCAAGCTAGGTGGTGCAAACAGATTGAGCACTCCTAGCTTTCTCATTAAGTACTCGTGTTGTTATCTTCCTAATGCCTTTGTGAACAAATCCGCCTCTTGGTCCTTAGACATCACATACTTGGTTTTGACAATCTCTTGATGAATCCTCTCTTTGATGAACTGTAGGTCTATCTCTATGTGCTTTGTGCGCTCATGAAATATGAGATTTCTAGCAATTTGAATTGCCGCTTTACTATCACAATGTAGCTCCACTAGCAGTTCAACTTCTGCACCCAACTCTTTACTAAGTCCTGCCAACCATGAAATCTCTGCAACTCCTGATGCCATGCTCATGTACTCTACCTATGCTGAGCTCCTTGATATTGTGCATTGTTTCTTGGACTTCCATGACACTAATGAATTTTCTAATTTCATCACATACCATGTTACTGATCTCCTGGAAACTTGACATGATGCCCAATAAGCAACACAAAAAGCTATCAACTTAGTGGACCGTTTAATGCTCATCAACAACCCCAACCCAGGAGCTCCTTTGATATATGTCACGACCCAAATTTCCCTCTGTTGGGTATCGTGATGGCACCTAGTCTTAGGGACTAGGTAAGCCTAACAGTTACTGAATAACAACAATAATAAAAGGGAAACTAACAGTCTCGATATAAAATCTTGACAAAATTTACAAATATGGTTTCTTTTTCATTTTCAGGAAGAAAGAAGAATTTTTTTTCCCCAAAACCGGTAATACAAGTCATAAGCTCTACGAATCTCCTACAACTTTTAAATACAACTATTTGGAGATAAATACAACAGTGCATTAATACCACTTATTAGAAGGTGACTCTGAAGCATGCGAACGCAACAGCAGGTTATATGGAGTCTCCCTGGCAATCATCCATGCAACTACTACAATATGTACCTGGATATGCACACAAAAATGTGCAGAAGTATAGTATGCGCACACCACAGCGGTTCCCAGTAAGTATCAAGACTAACCTCGGTGGAGTAGTGACGGGGACTAGTCAAGACACCATTGGTCTACAAAATAACTGACGTGAATATAAAAATATCCGAACACTACATCCATCTAAGACTTCACGGAAATAATTTACAATAATGACAATGTAATGCGGAAGGAAATTACAGAAATGAACCAACGAAACAACATAAAAATACACAGAAAGATGGACAGCAAAAACAAGCCAAACCGGAATAAAAAACAACGCAATAGAGAACACCAATACTCCACTCTACGTCTGTTTGTTCACATCGGGCCTTAGCCATTAAAATCCATAAACTGGTGGAAACCTTTAAGCAGCAGTTCATATGAAAAACTTTGCAAATATAATCATTTTCGTATAGAAAGATCTCCTTTGAAAACATACTTACTCCAAATGTATATATAAGTATATGTAATAGAGAGAAATACAAAAAAACATATTTTCTTTCAAAATACAAAATTTCCAAAGATGTTTTCCCAATAAATGACTTTCAAATATCATATTATGCAAGGCAAATGCTTTTCAAATATACCTTTGATGTAAAAGTCATTCAGATATAATCATTTCAAAACCATTACTTTTTCAATAATATTTTTCAATAAAATCTCGTAGACATGCTCTCCTCAAGATAAATCTATCGAAACTCAGTCCGTAACTCAAAACTTGCCATGCAGTACCGGGGGAACATCAAGTCTTGTCAATAAATGCAGTAAGAGATCGGTTTGAATATCCAAATTAAAACAACGGAATATTAATTCTTAAACAAGTGCAGTAAATGTCAAACAAGAACAACAGAAATAAAGATGCAAAGACAAGTGCATGACATCACCCTTCGTGCTTTTACTCTCATCCTCACAATGAGTAAATAGAAATGGCACGGCATGTCCCCTCGTGCTAAAACAACATAAACATGGAACGGAGCCCCTCGTGCTAAAATATCATAACATGGCACAGAATGTCCCATCTTGCTAAAATAATATAAACATGGCACGGAATGTCCCCTCGTGATAAAATATCATAAACATGGCACAGAATGTCCCCTCGTGCTAAAATAACATAAACATGGCACAGAATGTCCGCTCGTGCTAAAATAACATAAACATGGCACAGAATGTCCCCTCGTGCTAAAATAACATAAACATGGCACAGAATGTCCCCTCGTGCTAAAATAACATAAACAACAGTTTGACAAGGAAAATCAACAACAAGAACCATAAATAACAACATCCCGTCAAGGGATTCAACAATGCAAACAATATCATTAACAACAATAACAATAATAGATATCATACCATCCCGGCAAGGGAGTCAACAATGAACACAATATCATCCCGGCAAGGGAAACAACTATAACCAATCTCGCCTAAGCAATTAACTTTACGGAATAAAACCCAACTTAAACAAAGGCCCAGTAATAGGCATCATCAAGGAAACATCAACAACATAAATATTTATCAACTAGACCCAAGTAGCACTTAAGGGAAAAAAATCATATAATTCACAATGTAATACTCACGGGCATGCTTGACACTAAGGAACAGATGTTCCAACTACGGCTAAACAACTATAGGGCTAGATGACACTAATTATAGTCAATTAGGCAGTGTAGGAAGAAAATATAGCATGATGATAGGAGCGGTAAAATAATCAATTAAGTCAATTAAGATCAAATAGTCAACGAAGGAATCCAAAAGCAAGAAATTCTAATTTAAGAAGGAAAGGACGAAATTAACAATCAAGGATTCAAATGTAACAATTACAACTCATACACAGATGACATAAGAACCTACGAATCCTAAAAGGTCAATCTATTAGCAAATAAATCCGAGTACGCACTCGTCACCTTGCATACACGGACTACAAGCAATAAAGAAGACTCAATCCTAAGGGGTAGTTCCCCCACACAAGGTTAGGCAAGATACTTACCTCAACTTCCACGATCAAAATTCAAGCCTCAACTACCGCTTTACCTCTTGATTCCACCACCAACTCGCCCGTATCTAGCCACAAGTTACTTAATTATATCAATAAATCCTAAATGAATCAAATCTAATGCATGAAAATGAGTTTTCTAAAGTTTTCCCCCAAAAGTAAAAAATCGACCCCGGGCCCGCTCGGTCCAAACCCGAAATTCGGACCAAAACTCGATTACCCATTAACCCCCGAGCCCAGATATATAAATGGTTTTTGAATCCGACCTCAATTTGAGGTCTAAATCCCCAAATTTCAATGTTCTTAGGTTTTACCCAAAATTCCCAGTTCTACCATGAAAACCCTAGATTCTAAGATGAAATCTTGTAAAACGAATTTAAGGAGTAAAGAAAATGAGTTAGAAATCACTTACTAATGTTTTGGAGAAGAAAGAGTGTTTGGAAAATCGCCACTTACCTTTTTAGGGTTTTGAAAAATGAAACATAACTGAAAATCCCGTTTAAACACCCCTCTTAGACCCCCACCACGGACCGCACAAAAAGGAGTGTGGCCGCACAAACAAAAAAGAAAAAGAAAAATGACTGCAGTGACATGCTTTAGTATTTTGGCCATAATTTTCTCTATAAATGTCCAAATTGCGATATCTGTGTCTTTCTGGAAACTAGACACGAAGGGCTACAACTTTAGTTTTGGAATCATCTCAAAATATCTTGTAGATCAAATGGTATAGGCCTCCGAAGTCAGGTCTGTGAACATGCTCCTCACCGCGAACCGCACAAAATCGAGTGCGGCCGCAAAGGCCCTCCACGGTCAGCACAAAATCAAGTGCGGACCTCGCTGGAAGGTTCAGAGATATGCACTTCTCTGACCTACAATAGCTATGTTTTAAGTCTAAAAACATCCTGGGACCTACCCGAAACTCACCCGAGCCCTCGGAACTTCAAATTAAATGTGCACACAACCTCGAAAACATACTACGGACTTATTCGTGTAATCAAATCACCAAAATAACATCATAAACATCGAATTAAATCCCAAAATCAATGAAATTTCTCAAAACTTCTTTAAACATCAAATTTTGCATTTAAGGTCTGAATCACATCTAATGAAGTCTGTTTCGTACCAAAGTTTACAGATATGACACAAATATTATATCGAACCTGTACCGCTTCCGGAACCAAGATACGGGCCCGATACCACAGGTCTCACATAGAATTTTATTTTCAAAATCTCTTATATTTTCCAGAAATCAAGTTCTTTCAAAAATTCATTTCTCGGACTTGGGACCTCGGAATTCGATTCTGGGCATACGCTCAAGTCCCATATTTTCCTACGGACCTTCCGGGACCGTCAAATCACGGGTACGGGTCCATTTACCAAAAATGTTGACGGAAGTCAACTTTATTCAAATTGCTAATACAAAAATTATCATTTTTATCTGTTTTTCACATAAAGGCTTCCCGGCTACACGCCCAGGCTACGCACACAAATCCAGGTGAGATAAAATGAGTCTTTCACGACCTCGAAACACGGAATTAGCTAGAAGTATACGGGATGACCTTTTGGATCATCACAATCTCCCCCTCTTAAATAAACGTTCATCCTCGAACGTGCCAAGGTTCACCTTGAACTCATCCAATCACTGATTGTATACTTCCAACACATAACCACGGGCGATCCCACGTCACCCCAACCCACATAAGCTTGATGAAACAATCACAACCGCAATATAGCCTTCACATCACCACCGATAAGCCTCATACCTCGACTTCTCACCCTCTACTCATTTACAAAAGATCCGATTCTAAATCCATATATGGCATTAGCCTCAACCAATTGCATCAACTCATGACTACACCCACAAGGCACGACCACACAACATAGCACATCACACATAGGCTCAAATGACACTTTTGATCACAATAGCTGCCCGAAATCAACTCAACATTGGCAATTAGCCCCACATATAAAAGAACTCTATTTCCAAGCTCCATAATATTGATAATGATGCGATAAACACGAACACATCGTTATTAAACACCCGAGTCACCAAGTCACAACTAACACCACCGGGCACACATCTCACAAGCTAACACTAAAGAAGCACATAACAAAATGACTAAATATGAATATAGAAACATATAAGGGAACTATCAAACAAGCCCATACACACAACTCTCTATCAATACTGAATTACCAAAAGCAATATAACAAGGAAGAAGCAAAGCATATGAACAAATCACAAGGATTTCATCCTGATAAAATTTCCACCGCGGTACTCAGCCCGGTCCAAACATGTCGAATCACAAATATCATGAGGATCTCGCCCTCAACTCTGAATCACATACCAAATATTTATCATACTAATTGAAATTCCTCCACTAATTCATCTCAGCTGATAAAATCATAATGCCAACTGAACTCACACATTGATGGAGTATCAAATCACAGCTCGAAAACAAAATACTAAGGAAAATCACACAAAGATTACTACGAAGAATAACAAGGACTCACTTCCAGTTTCGCCACTAGCAAGAATGAATAAAACAATGATAGATACAGGTTACTACTCATAGAATCTCTCATCAGGAGAAAACACGAAAATAGAGTGCAAAATATGAAACTCACTCATAAATGAAACAACAATTAAGGGAACTCGTCCCGACCAGCAGAACTATAATGAAATACAATTGGTGCTCCTTTGTAACACATCAAAACATACCTGGGTGATGATATCTGGCACAACGGCCTCTAGTTTACTATATGAAACACATCAATGGGTCGGTCCTCCCCCTCTTGGGCGCCCGCTACTCACCTGAATACCCTACTATAACACACCTACCTGAATCCTGGAACAATCTCTCACCCTGTGGCTAACATCTCCACACTGAAAACAATCTCTCTGCCGACGTGGATATGGAAAACATACAATACGAATCCTGTGAGACCCATGAGTACCTGAAATCCCATGCGAAGCTGGTGATGAAAGCTGAACTAGGTGACCCACAAAACCTTTACAGTGTCGTTCCTTGCCTTCATAATAAGGAACCGTATATTCCTCCGGTCTACGAGGCCTCCTCGCCTCCCTGAACTCTCTTCCCTGTTATCGTCTGTCCTCTTGCTCCCAGTCCCACATGTTATCTAACCGGCGAGCGATCCCTACTACCTGCTGAAATGAGGCATCCTACTCTAACTCTCGAGTCTCGCTGAACCGAATATCATGTCTGAATCTATCAATGACTCTACGGACTCATCTCCTAACTAAAGCAACCAAGGGAGGTGTATATCTGGCCAACTCACTGAATCTAACGGCATACTCCAATAGTGACATAGCGCCCTAACGCAACTGCTCAAACTCCGCGCGCGAACATCTGAAAGAACTGAGGTGCAACCTCCCTCAAAATATCTTTGAAAACTGAATCCATGCTAGTGAATCTAACTCGGCCAGGTTACCCCAATTCATATGCCGCCACCACCGATCAACCCACTACTCTGAACCTGAGACTTGACAAAAGCAATCCCGCTCGTCTCCACAATACCCGAAGTATCAAGAATATAGTGACACTCATCCAGGAAGCCCTAGACACCATCTGTTGCCCATCCACTGAAATATATGAGGGTGGTACTTACAGTACCTCTCAAATCCAAGGTATTCTTCCCTCGATGTTGCTACCCTAACCACAGCTGAACTGAACCCACATGTTGTGCTGTCATGACAACTGGTACCTGACCAATATGATCTCGCTGTTCTGGAGTGTAGACGATGGGGGTCTGAACCCCCCCTTGATCTGTGAAGTAGCTGGTGCACTAGAATCAACCCTGTCTGAGTCAATGTACCAATTATACTCAAAACTATTCCCAGGCCTCATGAAGTCCGGGGTAGCAACAGGCACCCCCAGTACCTATCCCCCACTGGAACTACTGCGGCTTCTCAACGCCTGCTCTGGTAGGCATCTTAACTGTGGCACGTGCTCCTCATCGGCTTCTATTTCTGACCATTACGACGTTTGCTTTGGGGTAACATCATCAGGAACCGAAGCTCGTGTTCTCACCGTCGGTGAGAGAATGGAACAATAATTTCAAACTTCAACATCAAGGAATTCACACGATAGGAATGAAGGAAGCGAAATTGTCCTAATAGTTCCGTAGCCTCTTGAAAATAAGTACAGACGTCTCCGTACCGATCCGCAAGACTCTACTAAACTCGCTTATGACTCGTAGCACCTATGAACCTAGAGCTCTGATACCAACTTGTCACGACCCAAATTTCCCTCCGTTGGGTATCATGATGGCACCTAGGTGGTAAGCCTAACAATTACTGAATAACAACAATAATAAAAGGGAAACTAACAGTCTCGATATAGAATCTTGACAGAATTTAAAAAATTTCCCAAAATCGGTAATACAAGTCATAAGCTCTACGAATCTCCTATAACTTTTAAATACAGCTGCTTGGAGATAAATACAACAATGCATTAATACTACTTATAAGAAGGTGGCTCTGAAGCCTGCGAACGCAGCAACAGGTTATCTGGAGTCTCCCCGGCAATCATCCACGCAGCTACCACAATATGTACATGGATCTGCACACCAAAATGTGCAGAAGTGTAATATGAGCACACCACATCGGTGCCCAGCAAGTATCAAGACTAACCGCGGTGGAGTAGTGACGAGGACTAGTCAAGACACCACTAGTCTACAAAATAACTGACATGAATATAGAAATATCCGAACACTACATCCATCTAAGACTTCACGGAAATAGTTTATAACAATGACAATGTAATGCGGAAGGAAATTACAGAAATGAACCAACAAAATAGCATAAAAATACACAGAAAGATGGATAGCAAAAACAAGCCAAATCGGAAGAAAAAACAACTCAATAGAGAACACCAATAACTCCACTCTACGTCTGTTTGTTCACATCGGGCCTTAGCCATTAAAATCCATAAACTGGTGAAAACCATTAAACAATAGTTCATATGAAAAACTTTGCAAATGTAATCATTTTCGTATAGAAAGATCTCCTTTGAAAACATACTTACTCCAAATATATATATAGTATATGTAATAGAGAGAAATACCAAAAAACATAGCTTCTTTCAAAATACGAAATTTCCAAAGATGTTTTCCTAATAAATGACTTCCAAATATCATTTTATGCAAGGCGAATGCTTTTAAATATACCTTCGATGTAAAGGTCATTCAGATATAATTATTTCAAAACCATTACTTTTTCAATAATATTTTTCAATAAAATCTCGTAGTCATGCTCTCCTCAAGATAAATCTATCGGAACTCAGTCCATAACTCAAAACTTGCCATGCAGTACCGGGAGAACATCAAGTCTTGTCAATAAATGCAGTAAGAGATCGGTATGAATATCCAAATTAAAACAATGGAATATTAATTCTTAAACAAGTGCAGTAAATATCAAACAGGAACAACAAAAATAAAGTGTCACGACCCGAAATTCCCACCATCGGGACCGTGATGGCGTCTAACATTGAACCCGCTAGACAAGCCAACGTGTTTAATTATATTTATTAAAAATCTTTTCTATTAAATGATAACAAGTTAAGCTTGGAGTGCAAATTCAGTGAGACCCATGACACAGACGTAGAGGTTATGCTTGATGCTCAAGTTATCCCTAAGAGAGCGAGTTTTAAGTATCTCGGGTCTATTATACAGGGTAATGGGGAGATTGACGAAGATGTCACACGTCGCTTCGGAGCGGGGTGGATGAAGTGGAGGCTCGCTTCCGGTGTTCTATGTGATAA
>ML464836.1:0-18194 GCA_005239535.1 Nicotiana rustica | reverse complement strand
GTGTACCAGGCGAGATAGAATTAAGAATGAAGCTATCCGGGACAGAGTGGGAGTAGCCTCCGTGGAGGACAAGATGCGGGAGTCACGACTGAGATGGTTTGGACATGTTAGGAGAAGAATCATTGATGCCCCTGTTAGGAGGTGTGAAAGGTTGGCCATGGAGAGTTTTAGAAGGGGTCGAGGTAGGCCTAAGAAGTACTAGGGAGAAGTGATTAGGCAGGACATGACACTGCTTCAGCTCACTGAGGACATGAAACTTGATAGGAGGGTGTGGAGGTCAATGATTAAGGTAGAAGGTTAGTAGGTAGTTTATAGTGCTCAATGATAGGCTTAGTAGCATGCATTTCCCTTCATATTCTTTGATTTTTATTATGGTATGTGGTTCTGTTCGCCTCAAGTATTGTATTCCGTGCTGCTATTATTGGATACTGTTTATCTTTTTTATTCCATCTTTTTTTTCTCTTCTTCTTCCTTCCTTGCTTCCTTTTTTTTTCTTCTTCTTCTTACCCTTTCTGAGCCGAGGGTCTATTGGAAATAGCCTCTCTACCTGCATTAGGTAGGGGTAAGGTCTGCGTATAGACTACCCTCCCTAGACCCCACATATTGTGATCAAACTGTGTTTGTTGTTGTTGTAAATGATAACAGGTAAAAATCAACTTTCCATAAATAGAAGCTTTAAAAATAACATCAGAATAAGGGAATACATAGCTAAATCCACGAACTTAACAAATACTTAAATTAGCCAACCCGGATCTTTAGAGTCACAACTCACGAACCGTCTAAGAATAGTACACGAAATAGTCTAAAAGAAATAATACATATTTTTCTGAAGTACAAAAATAAAAAATGAAATGGAATAGGGAAGGGGACGCCAAGGCCTACAGACGCCTGCAGGTCTACCTTAGTGTCTCCGGTGGACTGAAGGAAGCCTCTTCGTGCTAGTGTCCAAAGGGTCCGGTACTGGAATCTGTGAAAAAGAGCACAGAGTGTAGTATCAGTACAACCGACCCCATGTACTGAGTAAGTGTCGAGCCTAACCTCGGCCAAGTAGTGACGAGGCTAGGACACGATAAATAATACAACCTGTGCAGTTTAATAATATATTAAAGAAATAACGACGGGAAGTAAACAGTTAAGTACACAAAATGGGGAAGAACATGTTGGGGAAAAAAGGGAAAAAACAATTACTGAATAACAAAACAAGGCAACAGTCTAAATATCAAAATAACAATAGGAAATAACAACATAGAACAATTGTTGTGTATGTGTCTTGTGGGAAGTAATAGAGAACCAGGTTCCCTATACATTTTGGTACTTTTAGTTCAAATCAATTGATATTGGAGTTGTTTCTTTCTATAAGGCTAACACCTCAAAAGAATCTACATGGTTGTTCCACCAAATTTTGAAGAAGGTCAATCAACCTACATACCACGTAGATTTAATGGACAATACTATGGCTAGTGGATGACAAGAATGCATGATTTTATCATGGATGAAGATATGGAGCTTCGGGATGTCATCTGTGATGGTCCCTTCGTCCCTATGAATACCATTGGCGAGACATCCGTCATAGTTCTAAAAACAAGGAAGGAGTATAATGATGTTGATCGTAAAGCCATCGAAAAGAACTTCCGAGAAAAGAAGATCCTCGTCTGTGGTATTCGACCAGACAAGTACAACCGAATCTCAGCTTGTCAATCCACAAAGGAGATTTGAGAGGCTCTCCAAACTGCACATGAAGGTACCACTCAAGTCAAGCAGTCACATATTGACTTGCTCACTACTGAGTACGAACTATTCAAAATGAAGGAGGATGAGTCCATTCAGGACATACATACTCGCTTCACTTCCATCATCAATGAGCTTCATTCTCTAGGAGAGATTATCCTAGGGAACAATCTAGTCAGAAGAATACTCAGTGTGTTACCTGTTTCCTGGGAGAGCAAAGTCAATGCCATCACAAAAGTAAAATATCTGCAAAAGTTGACGATTGATGAACTCATTGGAAATCTGAAGACCTACAAAATGATAAAGAAGAAGGATCATGAAATAAGAGAACCCAAAAAGGAGAAGAAACTGGTTCTCAAGGCAGACAACAGTGACTCAAGTGGTGATGATGTTGATATGGCCTATCTGACACGGAGATTTCAGAAAATGGTTCATAAAAATTGTAACGACTCGATCGGTCGTTATGAGAGTTTTAGCCTGGTTTCCCCCATTTCATGCTTCATTATATGTGTTTTAGCTCTATTATGTTGTGTCGGGTCGGCTGGCTCGGGTTCGGAGTGATTTTGGAGAGGAATGAGACACTTAGTCTCTTAAGTTGGTTAATTAGTTGGAAACAAAAATTCAACTGAGAGTTGACTTATGGGTAAATGATCTGAAAATCATATTTTTTTGTTCGGATAGATTCGTTAGGTGATTTTGGACTTAGGAGTGGGTTCAGAATGTTATTAGGAGGTTTGTGGTAGAATTAGGCTTGAATTGACGAAATTGGATTTTTGGCATTTTTTGGTCGGCTGTGGAAAATTAGATATTGGCGTCGGAATGGAATTCTAAAAGTTTGAATAGGTTCGTAGTGTCGTTTGGGATGTGTGTGCAAAATTTCAGGTCATTCGGATGAGGTTTGGTATGTTTCGGCATCTTTGGTATAATTTTGAAATTTAGAAGTTCTTAGGCTCGAATCCGAGGGTAAATTTGTGTTTTGGTGTTGTTTTGAGTGTTCCGAAGGTCGACTAAGTTTGTATATTGGTATAGGAGTGGTGGGTGCCATTGGTTGGGGTCCGAGGTCCTCGAGTGCTTTTCAGATAATTCACGTGGAGCAAAACAGCTCAACTTTTATCTCTTTGGGAGTTTATTTTATTGCTTATATGCAAGCACTGTATTGAGGTCTAGATTTAAATGAGGCGAGAATAAACAAAACCCCCTTTTAACAACTATATGTGAATACAATGTTTGCAATCAGATTTGATGCGTCAAAGCAATATTATGCTACCAGCAGTCTTGTGGTTGAATATGCCCTCTGTTCCAGCTTGCTTGCTGTGATTAACAAGTTTGCTATAACCAACTTCAACTACCCAGGTCTTCTTACTGCATTTCAATACCTAACTTCAGCTTTAGGGGTTTAGGTTTTAGGAAAATATGGGCTGTTGCATCATAATCCGTTCACGTTGGAGAATGCCAAGAAATTCTTGCCTGCTGCCCTTGTTTTTTTTACCTGGCAATATTCACCAACACCAATATTTTGCGCCATGACAACGTGGGTACTTTCATTGTCTTTAGATCCTGTATGCCTCTGCTTGTTGCTGTTGCTGATACAGCTTTTAGAGGTACTTTCAAAGTTGACATTTCTATCTTTGGTGGTACCTCATTTTGGGAGGTGTTGTTGGGTATGTTGCTACATATTCAGGTTTTACTCTGACTGCTTATTCTTGGGTGTTTGCATACTTGGTAACCATTACAACCGAGATTATCTATATTAAGCATATGGTAACAAATATCGGGCTGAATACTTGGGGCTTTGTGTTCTACAACAATTTGTTGTCATTGATGATGGCTCATTTATTTTGGATTATTAGTGGGGAGTATGTTGATGTGTTCATTTCTGTGGGATCAAATGGAGGGACACTATTTAACACTGTCGCCTTCGTTGCAGTCTCATTATCCTATGTGTTTGGACTGCTCATCAGTTTCTTTGGATTTGCTGAAAGAAAAGCAATCTCTGCTACTGCTTTTACAGTAACCGGGGTGGTGAATATATTCTTGACAGTTGCCATTAATCTTCTCATTTTGGATAAGCATGCTAGTCCATTTAGTTTGATGTGCTTGTTGTTTACTATTGCTGGAGGTGTTCTTTATCAACAATCTGTAACTAGTGTTAGCACCACTCAACCACAACGGGATTCTGCTATGTTTAAGCAGGACAATAAAAATGACCACCACAACTATGGAGATAGTGATGAAGAAAAAGGAATATCTGATTCGGGGCGATTTGAGGCCGAGTCGAGCTGCAAGGGCATCGCGGAGTAGATTTTCGTCCGGTTTGAGGTAAGTAACAATTGTAAATCTAGATCTGAGGGTATGAAACCTCAGAATTTCGTACTATTATGATAAATGAGGTTATATACATGCTAGGTGACGGGCGTGTGGGCGTGCACCAGTAGGGATTATGACTTGGTTCGTCCCGTGGCAATTGTAGAGTTGCATATTTTGAGAAACTCTATATGATATCTATGTGTTTTATAAATGATTATGTTAACTTGGGCCGAATGCCATGTTTGGGGCCTTGTGCCGTACTGTTTGGAACCTCAGAGGTATTTTACTATTACCCTCACACAGTTTTGATAGAATGCATATCCTCAATCGTGATTCATACCTGTTTATTGTCTAATTTTGTTCATCACTCTATTTCAAATATACGAAAGTTGTTTTGGGCTAAGTCCCCTGAGTTTTGTACTGAAATGTCCGAGTGGCTTGTGAGGTTGATGATTGAGTAAGGCTGAGGACTGGGTTGCGGGGATATTTATAGACCTGGCTGCACGCCACAACGTTATGTATATATTTATGGATCGGACTGCACGCTGAAGCGTTATATATACATATATGGATCGGGCTGCACGCCAAAATGATATATTGGATCGGGCTGCATGCCGCAACGATATTGGGTTGGATTGCACGCCGCAACGATATAGCGCTTGGGCTGTAGGAGCCCCTCCGGAGTCTGCACACCCCAAGTGAGCTTAGTCGACTATTTATGGATCGGGTTGCAACCCAAGAGAAGAGATGTCGCTGATAATGTTGTAAACCACCTCTTGCTGCATGAAGAGATTCCTCTAGTGAATCTGAGGGTGGTGATGAACAAGGAGACACCTCTATGATAGCCGTTGAAAGAAAAGCAACAGAATATGACTCTATATTTTCCCTGATGGAAAACTCTGATGAGGACGAAGTTGATGATGGCGATGAGTTAATCTTTCTATACGCTCAAAGAAATTTGAAGTCTTATTCTCAAAAGAAACTGGTATCTTTAGCTAATATCTTAATTTATTCTTACCACAATCTCATTAATGATAAAAATTCTTTATTTGGGGAAATAGGAGAGGTAGAACATGGGAGAGATGATATACTTGTTGTAGTTGTTGATTGGAAGAAAAAATAGATGATTTAAAGAAAGAAAAAGATGTTCTAAAATTTGAGAGATAGAACATGAGAGAGATGACTTGCTGGTAGTAATCGTAGATCTGAATGAGACAGTAGAGGAGTTACAAAGGGAAAATAATTCTGTAAAACCATCAATCGAAAATTGCATTAACTCTTCAAAAGGAAAGGAAGTAGCGAGTGAGGCACACCTTAAGCTTGAAAAGGAACTCAAAGGGCCCAAATTGAGTATTTGTGCTGAACATGAAAGAAGTAGACAACTTCAGAAAGATCTAAGAAAGGTTAAAAATGACCTAGATAAATCTCTTAAGTGCACCTGGTCCTTTGACACAATAACTTTCATGTATAAAAGTAATGGGAGGAATAGGCAGGGAATCGGGTTCCAAAAAGAAAAGGCCCCATATAACCCACATAGAAAGTATATTACTGTGTGTAACGATCCAATCGGTCGTTTTGAGAATTTAAACTCCGTTCGATGGCGTAAATTCATGAATAGCTTCATATTTGGTATACCGACCTGCGTGCGTGGTTGGATTAAGTTACCGAATAATCCGGAGTCAAATTGGGAGGCAATTGTCAATATTTTTGAAGTTTAAGTGATGAGAGTTGACCGGAGGTTTGACTTTTGTGAAAACGGCCTCACAATGAGTTTTGGTTAATGTCAACAGCTTCGTATGATGATTTTGGACTTAGGCGCGCATCCAAAATTGGTTTTGGAGGTCCGTAGAGTAATTTGAGGTAATTTGGCGAAAGTTAGTATTTTGGCGATTTCGGCCGGTAGGTGAAATTTTGATATCGGGCTCAGAATGGAATTCCAAGAGTGGATGTAGGTCCGTTGTACCATTTATGATTTGTCTGCAAAATTTCACGTCATTCCGGGTTGAATTGATAGGTTTTGGCACGCGTTTTGATATTTGAAGATTTGAAAATTAATGAGTTTGATTTTTGGTTTGATTCATCGTTTTGATGTTGTTTTATGTAATTTGAAACCTCAAGTGAGTCCGTGTTAGGTTATATGACTTTCTTGTGTGTTTAAACGGGGTCCTGGGGGTCTCGGGTATGTTTCGGATGGGCTACGGGCCATTTTCTCCCATTTCTGAACTGCTGTCTTCTGGTGTCTGAAGTCCTTCATCGCGATCGTAGTGCTACTTTCGCGATCGCGATGCGTCACTTCTGGTCGCCTCAATTTCCTTCTTCGCGATCGTGTAAAGGCCCTCGCGATCGCATAACCCCATACCATTACTCATCGCGTTCACATCCTCTGTTCCGCGTTCGCGTAGTAGAAACCAGGCCTTAGGAATTGGTGCTCGTTATTCATCGCACTTGCATGTTTCCCTGTGCGTTCGCGACGTATTGGCCCTCGCGATCGCGTAGTACAAAAAATTGGACAGTAGTCATTTTCCTTCTACGCGATCGCATTAGCTCTTCCGCGATCGCGTAGACTATTTATGGCCAGTAATTAATTTCCTCTACGCGATCACATGTAACCTCTCATGATCTCGATTCACTAATTACCTGGGCAGATTATAAATCTTCAAAATCGAGGGTTAAGCCATTTTATCACATTTTGAGTTCTACAGCTCGGTTCTTGGCGATTCATTGAGGGTTTTTCACACAATTTGAATAGATAAGTGTTCTTCAACTAGAATTAAACATATTCCATGAATTAGTCCTTGTTTTTATCATATAATTTGTGTTTTGAGTTGGGGAAATTATGGGTTTTGAAAGAAAATTCCTAAATTGAAAAATCATGATTTGAGGGGCCAAATGATGACAGAATTATTATTCGGAATAGTTCCTTATACATTTTATGTGTACTTTGAAGTTGTTTTAGTTGATTCTGAGCTGTCCGGAGGTGTTTTCACCCAAGGAGTCCATTTAGAGTACCGGGTTGTCGTCTTTGAGGTAAGTATCTTGCCTAACCTTGTGTGGGAGACTACCCCTAAGGATTGAGTCTTCTATGTTGATTGTAGCCCGCGTACGCGAGGTGATGAGTGCGTACTCAAACTTATTTGCAAATAGATTGCCCTTTTAGGATTTTTAGGTCCTTATATTCCCCGTGTATGAATTGAAATTGTTATATCTGATTTCCTGATTGCTAGTTTCATCTCTTCCTGCTCAAATTAGAAATTACTTTCTTAGTGTTCCTTTGATTCTTATTTGATCATAATTGACTTAAATGAAGACTTTGCCTTTCCTACCGTTATGCTATAACTTCCTTCATGCACTGCCTATTTGAGAAAAACTAGTATAATCTTGCACTATAATTGTTTAGCAGTAATTGGAATATCTATACGTTGGTGTCAAGCATGCCCGTGAGTCGTACATTGTGATTTCTATGATTTTCCCTTAAGTGCTACTTAGGTCTAGTTTATAATCATTCATGTTGATGGTATTTCCTTGGTGTTTCCTATCACTGAGCATTGTTCAAGCTGAGTTTATTCTGTGAAGCTAATTGTCTAAGTGAGATTGGTTATAGCTGCTTCCCTTACCGGGATGATTTGGTTTCTTTGGTTATGAACTTCAATATATAGAATCGTTGCTATATTTGCCTTGTTTTCCCCTCGTTATGTTGTTTCTCTTTGTGCTTGGCATTTCCTTCAGCGGCTACTTCTTATGAGTGAGTTTTTACCATTCTTGTGATTCAAGTCGTTGTATTGATTTGCTCATCGCACCTTGCATCCCGTCTTTTGTTGCTTTTGCGCATGTTGTGGCAATGTATGCTATTTCTGTTGCATTCTGGTTGTTTTCCTCAGTGGCTGCATTGCATATTTAAATTGGGACTACATACGAGATTCCGGAAGCTTTCCCTCTATACTACATTGCATATTTAAATTGGGACTACAGACGAGATTTTAGGAGCTTTCCCCCTGCACTGTGTTGCATATTTAAATTGGGATTACATACGAGATTCCTGGAGCTTTCCCCATGTACTACATTGCATATTTAAATTGGGACTAGATATGTATTTCGGGAGCTTTCCCCCTGTATTGCATGACAAATTCTAAATTACGGACTGAGTTCCGGTAGATTTATCTTGAGGAGATTATGATCAAAAAGTTATATTTCAAAAGTATATTTGAAAAGTATTTGTCTTGAACGAAATGATATTTGAAAGTCATTTATTGGGAAAGTATATTTGAAAATCACGTATCTTGCAAGAACTATGTTTTAAAGATTTCTCCTTCTATATATATATATATATATATATATACACATACACATTCGGAGAAAGCATGTTTTAAAGAGGATATTTCCATACTGAAATGATTATATCTTCAAGGCTTTCAATATAAACTGTTGTTTAAAAGTTTCCACCAATTTATTGGGTTTATTAGCTAAGGCCTGATGTGAACAAACTGACGCAGTGCTGAGTTACCAGTGTGTTTATTGTGTGGTGTTTTTTCCCGATTTCGGCTCATATTTTCTGTCCATTCTTCTGGTATTATTATGCTGTTCCGTTGATTAATTTTTGGTAATTCCTTCCGCATTTTATTGCCATGTTGTTAACTATATCGTAAAACCTTTAGATAGATATTATGTCCGGTCATTTATTTATTGATGCCTGTTTAATTTATTAGACCAGTGGTGTCTCGACTAGTCTTCATCACTACTTCACTGAGGTTAGTCTTGATACTTACTGGGCACCGCTGTGGTGTGCTCATACTATACTTATGCGCATTTTTGTGTGCAGATCCAGGTAATTACTGTTAGTAGCTGCGTGGATCATGGACGAGGAGATTCAAGGTAACCTGCTGCTGCGTTCGCAGGCTTCAGAGTCACCTTCTTGTATTTATTATTCATACCCTGTTGTATTCATTCCGAACAGTGGTAATTAGAGATTTTAGTGTCAATTCGTAGAGCTTATGACTTACCGGTTTTGGGAACATTGTAATTCTGTCAAGATTTCTATATCGAGACTGTTAGATTTCTTTTATTATTGTTGTTATTCTCTAAATGTTAGGCTTACCTAGTCCCTAAGACTAGGTGCCATCACGATACCCAACGGAGGGAAATTTGGGACGTGAAAGTTGGTATCAGAGCTCTAGGTTCATAGGAGCTACGAGTTATAAGCGAGTTTAGTAGAGTCTTGCGGATCGGTACAGAGATGTCTGTACTTATCTTCGAAAGGCTACAAAACTATTAGGACAATTTCACTTCCTTCATTCCTATCGTGCGAGTTTATTGATCTTTAAGTTTGAAGTTATCGTTCCATTCTCTCACCGATGGTGAGGGCACGAGCTGCGGTTCCTGACGATGTTACCCCGAAGCAAATGTCGCAAGGGTTGGAAACAGAGGCCGACGAAGAGCACGTGCCGCAGTTAAGATGCCTACCAGAGTAGCCATTGAGGAGCCGCCAATAGTTCTAGTTAGGGAACAGGTGCTGGAGGTTCCTGTTGCTACCCCGGACGTCAGGAGATCTGGACGGGGTTTTTGAGTATAGTTGGTACATTGACACATGATGGTTTGATTCTAGTGCACCGGCTACCTCACAGATCAGGGGAGGAGTTCAGACCCCCACCGTCTAAACTCCAGAGCAGCGAGATCATGTTGGTCAAGGTCCTATTGCCATGGTAGCACATCATGTTGTTTCAGCTCACGTGGTTAGGGCATCAACATCGGAAGAACACCTTGAAATGGAAAGGTACATGAAGTACCACCCTCCTATCATTTAGTGGATTGGAGACGGGTGATGCCAGGGTTTTCTGGGGAAGTGTCACTATATTCTTCGTACTTCGGGTATTGTGGAGACGAGCATGATTGCTTTTGTCACGTCTCAGGTTCAGAGTAGTGGTTTGGTCAGTGGTGGCGGCATATGAGTTGGCGTATCCTGGTCGAGTCAGCTTCACTTGCATGGATTCAGAGTTCAGAGATGTTTTGAGGGAGTTTGCACTCCAGTCCCTCCGAGATGCATGACGCGCGGAGTTTGAACATTTGTGTTAGGGCACTATGTCAGTATTGGAGTACGCCGTCAGATTCAGTGAGTTGGCCAGTTATGTACCTCACTTGGTCGCTTCATTTAGGGGGCGAGTCCGTATATTCATTGAGGGACTCAGGCATGATATTGGGTTCAACAAGATGCGAGAGTTAGAGTCGGATGCCTAATTTCAGCAAGTAGTAGGGATCGCTCGCCGGTTTGAGAGCATGTGGGATCGGGAGTGAGAGGATAGACGAGATCAGGAGAGAGATTTCATGGAGGCAAGGAGGCCTCGAAGGCCGGAGAAATCTACTAGTATTTGTTATGGAGGCAAGGTACGACAAGGTATGGGTGTTTGTGGGTCAGCCAGTTCAGTTTCATTACCATCTTCGCATGGGGTTTCAGGTACTCATGGGTCTCAGAGGACTCGTATTGTATGGTTTCCACAGCCACGTCAGCAGAGAGGTTGTTTTGGGCGTGGATATGTTAGCCACAGGGTGAGAGATTGTTCCAGGATTCAGGTAGGTGTGTTATAGCAAGGTATTCAGGTGAGTAGAAGGCGCCAAAAGGGGGAGGCCCGACCCGTTGATGTATTTCTTATAGTAGACTGGAGATCATTAGGTCAGATGTTATCATACAGGTATGTTTTGATCTGTTTCATAGGGGCACCATTTGTATTTCACTATAGTTCTGTTGGTCAGAACGAGTTTCCCTTATTTGTTGCTTTGTTTATGAGTGAGCTTCATGCTTTGCACTCTATTTTTGTGTTTGCTCCTGTTGGGAGGTTCTATGAGTAGTAGCCCGTGTCTATCATTGTTTTATTCATCATTTGAGAGTGGTGATACTAGAAGTGAGTCCCTGTTGTTCATCATGGTAGGCTTAATGTGATTTTCCCTAAGTATTTTGTTTACGAGCTGTGATTTGATACTCCATCGAGATGTGAGTTCAGTGAGCGTTATGATTTTATCAGCCGAGATAAGTTAGTGGGTAATTTCAATTGGTATGATATATTTGCGGTATGCGATTTAGAGTTGAGGGCGAGGTCCTCGTGATATTTGTGATTCGATATGTTTGGACCGGGCTGAGTATCACAGTGGAAATTTTATCAGGATGGATCCTTGTGATTTGTTCATATGATGTGCTTCTTCCTTGTTATTTTTTTTTGTAATTCAGTATTGATAGAGAGTTGCGCCTACGGGCTTGTTTGATAGTTCCTTTATATGTTTCTCTTTTCATATTCAGTCATTTTTGTTATGTGCTTGTTAGTTTTATGCTTGCAGGAGGTCTGCCCGGTGGTGTTAGTTGTGACTTGGTGAGTCGGGTGTCTAATAACAAGGTCTGCGTGCTTATTGCATCATTATCAATATTATGGGGCTTGGAAACAGAGTTCTTTCAGATGTGAGGCTAATTGCCAATGCTAAGTTGATTTCGGGCAGCTATTGTGATCAAAAGTGTTATTTGAGCCTAGGTGTGATATGCTATGTTGTGTGGTCGTGCCTTATGGGTATAGTCATGAGTTGATGCAGCGGGTTGAGGCTAATGTCGGATATGGATTTAGAATCGGGTATTTTTGAAATGAGTGGAAGGCAAGAAGTTGAGGTATGAGGCTTATCGGTGGTAATGGGGAGGCTATATTGCAGTTGTGATTGTGCCATCAGGCTTATGTAGGTTGGGGTGTCGTGGGATCACCCGCGGGTGTGTTTTAGAAGTGTACAATCAGTGATTGGATGAGTTCAAGGTGAATCTTTGCACGTTCGAGGACGAACGTTTGTTTCAAGAGGGGGGAAGTAACGACCCAATCGGTCGTTTTGAGAATTTAAACTCTGTTCAGTGGCGTAAAGTCATGAACAACTTCACAGTGGGTATACCGACCTGCGTGCGTGGTTGGATTCAGTTACCGAATAATCTAGAGTTGAATTCAGAGGCAATTGTCACTTTTTTGAAGTTTAAGTGATGGGAGTTGACCAGAGGTTTGAATTTTGTGTAAACGACCTCGGAATGAGTTTTGGTTAATGTCAACAGCTTCGTACAATGATTATGGACGGGCGCGCGTCCGGAATTGATTTTGGAGGTCCGTAGAGTAATTTGAGGTAATTTGGCGAAAGTTAGAATTTTAGCGATTTCGGCCGGTAGGTGTAATTTTGATATCGGGCTCGGAATAGAATTCCGAGAGTGGATGTAGGTATGTTGTGTCATTTATGATTTTTTTGCAAAATTTCACGTCATTCCAAGTTGAATTGATAGGTTTCGGCACGAGTTTTGATATTTGAAGATTTGAAAATTCATGAGTTTGAATTTTGGTTTGATTCTTCGTTTCGATGTTGTTTTATGTGATTTGAAACCTCGAGCGAGTCCGTGTTAGGTTATATGACTTGATCGTGTTTTTAGACGGGATCCCGGGGGCCTCGAGTATGTTTCAGACGGGCTACGAGCCATTTTCTCCCATTTCTGAACTGCTGTCTTCTGGTGTCTGAAGTTCTTCATCGCAATCGCAGTGCTACTTTCGCAATCGTGATGGGTCACTGCTGGCCGCCTCAATTTCCTTCTTCTCGATCGCGTAAAGGCCATCGCGATCGCATAACCCCATACCATTACTCATCGCGTTCGCATCCTCTGTTCCGCGTTCGCGTAGTAGAAACCAGGCCTTAAGCACTGGTGCTCATTATTCATCGCGTTCACATGTTTCCCTTCGCGTTCGCGAAGGTTTCCCTTTTTCCTCTTCTGCGATCGCGTATTGGCCCTCGCGACCGCATAGTACAAAAAATTGGACAGTAGTCATTTTCCTTCTACACGATCGCATAAGCTCTTCCGTGATCGCGTAGCACATTTGTGGCCAGTAATTAATTTCCTCTACGCGATCACATGTAACCTCTCGCGATCGCGATTCACTAAATACCTTGGCAGATTATAAATCTTCAAAATCGAGGTTTAAGCCATTTTATCACATTTTGAGTTCTAGAGCTTGGTTCTTGGCGATTCATTGAGGGATTTTCACACAATTTGAATAAGTAAGTGTTCTTCAACTAGAATTAAACATATTCCATGAATTAGTCCTTGTTTTTATCATATAATTTGTGTTTTGAGTTGGGGAAATTGTGGGGTTTTAAAGAAAATTCCTAAATTGAATAATCATGATTTGAGGGGCCAACTGATGTCGGAATTAGATAAAACTTGTATGATTGAACTCTTATCGGAATGGGTATTCGGATTTTGTAAAATTTGACGGGTTCCGAGGTGCGGGCCTGGGGGTCGACTTTTGGGTCGATTTTTATAAGTTTGTAAAGATTGAAACTTTATTATTCGGAATAGTTCCTTATACATTTTATGTGTACTTTGAAGTTGTTTTAGTTGATTCTGAGCTGTCCGGAGGTATTTTCACCCGAGGAGTCCATTTAGAGTACCGGGTTGTCGTCTTTGAGGTAAGTATCTTGCCTAACCTTGTGTGGGGGAACTACCCCTTAGGATTGAGTCTTCTATGTTGATTGTAGCCCGCGTACGCGAGGTGACGAGTGCGTACTCGGACTTATTTGCAAATAGATTGCCCTTTTAGGATTTTTAGGTCCTTATATTCCCCGTGTATGAATTGAAATTTTCCTATCTGAGTTCCTGATTGCTAGTTTCATCTCTTCCTGCTCAAATTATAAAATACTTGCTTAGTGTTCCTTTGTTTCTTATTTGATCTTAATTGACTTAAATAAAAACTTTGCCTTTTCTACTGTTATGCTATATCTTCCTTCATACACTGCCTATTTGACAAAAACTAGTATAATCTCGCCCTATAATTGTTTAGAAGTAATTGGAGTATCTATACGTAGATGTCAAGCATGCCCGTGAGTCGTACATTGTGATTTCTATTATTTTCCCTTAAGTGCTACTTAGGTCTAGTTGATAATCGTTCATGTTGATGGTATTTCCTTGGTGTTTCCTATCACAAAGCATTGTTCAAGCTGAGTTTATTCTGTGAAGCTAATTCTCTAAGTGAGATTGTTCATAGCTGCTTCCATTGCCGGGATGATTTTGTTTCTTTGGTTGTGAACTTGAATATATAGAAACGTTGCTATATTTGCTTGTTTCCCCCTCGTTATGCTGTTTCTCTTTGTGCTTGGCATTCCCTTCAGTGGCTACTTCTTATGAGTGAGTTTTTACCATTTTTGTGTGTTACACCTCATGTTTTCGTACGTGAGAGTACATCGTAATTCAATTGATGTAAGCTCAAAAATAAGATTCTATTTGATGGAATATAAAGTAAGTTAATCATGTTACGTTGGAGGTTACAAATATTTAAGATCATGAATAACGAGTACCAAGAGGGTTGGAAAGCTTAAAAGCTAAACTGTCACGACCCGAAATCCCACCTTCGGGCCATGACTGTGTCTAACATTGAACCCGCTAGACAAGACAACGTTTGAACTAAATAAAACTCATTAACAGCTAAAACGAACCAGATAACTAAGGCATCGATGGTCAACAATATGAAGGTTAACAAATTACCCAAAAATAATATTGCAACTTTGAAATAAATCCCATATACAAATCCCAGAACTGGTGTCACATACTCACGAACTGTCTATGAGATTATTTAAAACAAAGGTCTGAAAATAAGTACATAGGACTGCCTTTGAAATATAAAGTAAGACAGAGCTGAAAGTGAAGAGTAGAAGGTGATGCCAAGGCCCACGAACGTCTATGGGTCTACCTCGATGTCTCATATATGAACTGATGAGATCCTCCGACCGTCAGGGATCACCGGGTCCGGTTGCGTAGTCTGCACAACATAAAGAAGTGCAGGTGTAACATCAGTACAACCGACCCCATGTACTGAGTAAGTGCCGAGCCTAACCTCGGCGAAGTAGTGAAGAGGCTAGGACCGACAACAATATATGTACCTGTGCAATTCTATATAATTAACAGGAAAAATGTCAATGAAAATAAGCAGGTAAGACAGATACGGGGAGAACATGCTGGGGGAAAAAGGGGCAACAAAATGCTAGCACGGTAGAACAGGGTAATAACTGAAATATAAAGATAAAGGTAGGAATTTAACTTCTCAAACAGATAATGAACAACACTCGGCACGGAATGTCCCCTCGTGCATAACCTCACAATCACTCGTCACGGAATGTCCCCTCGTGCATAACCTCACAATCACTCAGCACAGAATGTCCCCTCTTGCGTATATAATAACACTCGGCACGAAATGTCCCATCGTGCGTATATAATAATCAGTGATCAACACGGCATGTCCCCTCGTGTGATAAGTAACAAACAGTCAGCACGTCATGTCCCCTCGTGCGACAAATAATAAACGATGTACACAACATGTCCCCTCATGTGATAAATACTAAATAATCGGCACGGCATGTCCCCTCGTGCAATAAATAATGACACAAAGCATCAATATCATGTGAAAGTCAACATTAAGAAGTCTCAAGTGCATGGGAATACTCAATAAAATTCTACTGTCCCGGCAAGGAGAAATCATCAATTACAACTCAACAAATGCCCGACAAGGGTCTCAGCTATAACCATCCTCGCATCAGAAATACAATTTCAACAGTGTAAGCCTCAACTAAACAAATAACTCAATAACTCCCCACGTCATGAAACAACATCAATAAATCACTTCTAAATCACCAATTACTCATAGTGCGGAGAATATTAAGAACACAGTAAGTTTCATCACAATTGACTCACGGGCATGCTTGACTGCAACATATAGGCACTCGTCACCACGCCTATACGTTGGACATGAATTACACATAGAAAATAAGACTCTATACCTAATCCCTCAAGCTAAGGTTAGGCCAAACACTTACCACGGCTCCGAAAATGCAAGTCAAGCCTCAATCACAGCCTTTCCTTTAGAATCCGACTCTGGAGCGGTATTATCTATACATAATCAACCCAAGTATATCAATAATGGCTCAATAAATCAAACCCATAGCCTAATTATTTAATTCAAAGCATTCTTCCTAAGATTCCAAAATTTGACCCCGGGCCCGCTTGGTCCAAACACGAGGCTCAGACCAAAACTCGATCACCCATAACCCCACGAGTTAGAATATATAATTTGTTTTAAGATTCGACCCCAAATTGAGGTTGAATCACCCAAAATTCGACCCCAAATTTGTTTTAAGATTCGACCCCAAATTGAGGTTGATTCCATGTTTTAAGCCCTAGATTCTAGTGATTAGTTGATGAAAATAAGAGGAAATGAAGTTAACAATACTTACCTATGGAGCTTTGGATGAAACGTTCTTCAAAATTTTCCTAGGGGGGATGGAGAGGAAGAAGAGTTGTGAAGAATGGGAGAAATCCTGAAATGGTTTTGTTTTTGGGCTATTAAAATCACTGGGGGGATTTAGACTTCGCGTTCGCGGGCCACTGGCCGCGTTCGCGAAGGGTTGGAAGCTGGGACTTATGCGTTCGCGGAACCAGGGCCGCGTTCGCGTAGGTCTGACTCCCTAACCTTCCGCGTTCGCGTGCCTCTGCCCGCGTTCGCGAAGAACAACCTACCTGACCCCAGACCCATCCTATAATACTACACGTTCGCGAGAGGGGCGTCGCGTTCGCGTAGAGAAGTTCCCCCCATTGCTCCGCATTCGCGCCCGTACCCCTGCGTTCGCGTAGAACAAAACCGAAGCCACACTATTTACCCTTCGCGTTCGCGAGCCCTTGGCCGCGTTCGCAAAGGGTATCACGCCAGACATTAGAAATCTGCAACATCGCACCAGATTTTTCATGTTTTCACACCTCGTTAGCTACCTGAAACTCACCCGAGCCCTCGGGGATCAAAACCAAAAACACACACGACTCCCATAACATCTTACGAACTTATTAAAGCATTTAAATCACCAAAATATCATCAAGAACATTGAATCAAACCTCAAAACTCTTAGAATTTTCTCAAACTTCATAAACTTCTCAATTTCCCATTTTTAATCCGAATCACGTCGTTTCAAGTCCGTTTCTCACAAAATTTCACAGATAAGACAAATAACATATAATAAACCTGTTGCGGGCTCCGGAACCTTAATGCGGGCCCGGTAACACGTTTTTTCACTTAATAATTCATTTTCAAATTCCTTTATTATTTCCAGAAAACAATTTCCTTTAAAAATTCATTTCTCGGGCTTGGGACCTCGGAATTCGATTCCGGGCATACGCCCAAGTCCCATATTTTCCTACGGACCCTCCGGGACCGTCACATCACGGGTCCGGGTCCGTTTACCAAAAATGTTGACCAAAGTCACCTTTATTCATTTAATTATCATAAATTCTATTTTTCATCCAATTTCAATATAAAGACTTCCCGGCTACACGCCCAGGATGCGCACGCATATCAAGGTGAGATTAACGGAGGCTTTCTGGGCCTCAGAATACAAATTTAGCTAGGATTACTTAGGATGAACTTTTGGGTGATCACAATCTCCACCTCTAAAACAAACGTTCATCCTCGAACGGACATAGAAAAGTACCTGAGTCTGAGAAAAGATGGGGGTAACGACTCCTCATATCGGACTCGGACTCCCAAGTAGTTGCCTCGGGAGGCTGACCTCTTCACCAAACACGGACCGTAGGATAACTCTTCGACCTCAACTGGCGAACCTGCCTATCTAATATGGCTACCGGCTCCTCCTCATAAGTCAGATCCTTGTCCAATTAGACACTGCTGGAGTCAAGAACATGAGATCGATTTGCAATATACCTCCGGAGCATGGATACATGAAACACTTGATGCACTGCTGATAAATGAGTAGGCAAGGTAAGTCTGTAGGCCACCTCTCCTACCTTATCTAAAATCTCAAATGGACCAATGTACCTAGGGCTCAACTTTCCCTTCTTTACGAACCTCATCACGCCCTTCATAGGCGACACTCGAAGGAACACCTGGTCTCCTACCATGAAAGCCAAATCTCGAACTCTACGATCTGCATAACTCTTCTGCCTGGACTGAGCTGTACGAAGCCTATCCTAAATAATCTTCACCTTATCCAAGGCATCCTGGACTAACTCAGGACCCAATAATCTAGCCTCCCCAGGCTCAAACCATCCAACTGGAGACCAACATCACCTACCATACAACGCCTCATACGGAGCCATCTGAATGCTCGACTGG
>ML464832.1:38459-81554 GCA_005239535.1 Nicotiana rustica | reverse complement strand
TGTCACATACTCACGGACTATCTAAGAGATTACTACAAACAAAAGGTCTGAAATAAATACAAAAGACAGTCTTTGAACTACAAAGTAAGACAGAGCTTAAAGTGGAAGGTAGAAGGTGACGTCAAAGCCCACGAACGTCTGCGGGTCTACCTCGATGTCTCCTGTGTGAGCTGAAGAGATGCTCCGACCGTCAGAGATCACCGGGTTCGGCTGCGTATTCTGCACATCATAGAGAAGGGCAGGTGTAGCATCAGTACAACCGACCCCATGTACTGAGTAAGTGTCGAGCCTAACCTCGGCGAAGTAGTGACGAGGCCAGGACCAACACAACATATGTACCTGTGCAATTTTATATAATAACAGGAAAACTGGCTACAGAAATAAGCAAGTAAAACAGATACGGGGAGAACATGCTGGGGAGATAGGAGTAACAATACGCTAGCACGGCAGAACAGGGTAATAAATGAAATGTAAAGATAAAGGCAGAAATTTAACTCCTCAAACATATGATGAACAAAAAAGGCACGACATGGCCCCTCGTGCATAACCTCACAGTCACTCGGCATGAAATGTCCCCTCGTGCATATATAATAACACGCGGCACGGAATGTCCCCTCGTGCATAACCTCACAATCACTCGGAACGGAATTTCCCCTCGTGCATATATAATATCACTCGGCACGGAAGGTCCCCTTGTGCATAGCCTCACAATCACTCGGCACGGAATGTCCCCTCGTGCATATAATAACAAACAGTCAGCACAGCATGTCCCCTTGTGCGACAAGTAATAAAACAAAGCAGCAATAATGTGAAAGTCAACATTACGAAGTCTCATGTACATGGAAATATTCAATACAATTTTATGGTCCCAGCAAGGAGAATTCATCAATTACAATATCACAAATGCCCGACAAGGGTCTCAACTATAAATAGCCTCGCATTAGAATTACAATTTCAACAGTGTAAGCCTCAACTGAAACAAATAACTCAATAACTCTCCACGTCGTGATACAACATCAAAGTATCACTTTTAATTCACCAATTACTCATGATACGGAGAATAATAAGAACACAGTAAGTTTTCATCAAAATGGACTCACGGGCATGCTTGATCGTAACGCATAGGCACTCGTCACCACGCTATACGTTGGACATGAGTTACACATAGCAAATAAGACTCTATACCTAATCTCTCAAGCTGAGGTTAAGCCAAACACTTACCTCGGCTCCAAGAAAATGCCAGTCAAGCCTTAATCACGGCCTTTCCTCTCGAATCCAGCTCTNAACCCTAAAGTTTTACTACCTAATTCTATGATTTTTAGATGATTCAATAGTGTATTTAACTAAGGATTAGTGTTAGAATTAGAAGTTTTATGGGCTTTAACTTACCTCTTACAGTGGGTGGTCGTGGAAGGTGTTCCCCAAGCTTGGTTGTTCTCTAATGGTGGTTGAAGATGGGTGAAAGTGAAGAAAACCCGAAATTTAGAGTATTTAAGAGGCCTGCCAACAGTGGTTACCGCACCTGCGACCTTGGGACCACAGGTGCGGTCTCGCACCTGCGAGAGAGTGATCGCCCCAGCGGAAGAAGACCTGGGCCCCTAGGCTCGCACCTGCGGAGTTGGGAGCCGCACCAGCGGTCCCGCTCCTGCGAAGGAAGAGTCGCGCCTGCGAGAGGCGTCGCACCTGCGAAGGCTAGGACCGTAGGGGCGGTCCCACACCTGCGGCTGGGCAACCGCACCTGCGGTCACACCAGCTGCTCTGTACCAGCAGTTATATTTGCTGGTTTTTGGCCTCGAGCGGGGTTCGGGAGGCGCTTGGGCCCACCCGAGCCCCCGTCCAAAAATACCAACAAGTCCCAAATCATAAAACAGACTTGCCCAAGCTTCCGAAACATGAAAAACAACGACGGAACTCGAAATCAAACCCCAAAACCCAATTAATCATACTTAAGAACTTTGAGGTTCTAGAATTCACTCCGACGCGCCGAATCAGCCTAAACTACTCGGAATGACTTCAAATTTTGCAGACAAGTTATAAATGACACAACAGAACTACTCCCGGTCTCAAAATTTCATTCGGACCTCGGAAACATAAAATCACCTTTCAAGCCAAATTTCAAATTCTTTAAAAACCTCAAAACTTCATTAACTCCAATTTTCCTTATTTGGATCTGAAACCAATCAAATCTAGCCCGTTTTACACCAAATTCCATAGATAGGACAAATAACATATAATAAACCTGTTCCGGGCTATGGAACCGTAATACGGGCCTGGTATTACGGTTTCCACATATTTATTCATTTTCAATTTCCTTTATTATTTTCAGAAAACAAATTTCTTTAAAAATTCATTTCTCGGGCTTGGAGCCTCGGAATTCGATTCGGACATACGCCCAAGTCCCATATTTTCCTACGGACCCTCCGGGACAGTCACTTCACGGGTCCGGGTCCGTTTACCAAAAATGTTGACCAAAGTCAATTTTATTCAATTGTTCAATTCAAAACTCCCATTTTTATCAAATTTTCACATGGAAGCATTCTAGCTACCTGCCCGGGCTGCGCACGCATATCAAGGTGAGATTAACGGAGGCTTTCGGGGCCTCGGAACACAGATTTAGCTGGAATTACTTAGGATGACCTTTTGGGTCATCACAGATGGCTGCTGCAAATGGTGGAGGGATGACTGCTGATAGTGGTGGGTCTCCAAGGGTCCGGAAACTGAACGTGGGGCCTGAGAGCTGCTGGCCTCGCCTGCTGATGGCATAATGTCTGATGATCTGGCCTGAGTATCTTTGTTAGCCAGTGAACGCTCTATTGCCAACCGCATATGAGCTGCCTCTTCTTCCTACGCAGCGGTGGTGACGGCAACCTGCTTGCCCTTCTCCTGAGGGCCCTCATGATCATCAGACCATGACTCCTCACCCGTCTCCTCCTCGTCTGTCTCCCCACGCTCGGACTCTACAGAATGTCTGAAATCATCCCCCGAAGGGATGTCAACTGGCACAGGGAGAGGTGGAGGCTGGGAGGCTCCTACAATATGGGATGCCGGGGCTGTGATCAGGGTAGCAAAATCAAGACCTAGCCCAGTCTCAGACGGGCCCACTCCCTGCTCTCCTTCCTTGGGCAGGAAAGAGGATAGATCAAACTCCAAATTCTGCAGCTTTTGGAGCTCAGTCTTAAGTGTAGCCACATCAGTGCGGAGCGTTGGTAGGTCTCCAACCTCACCTCGCTCTATCTTTTCAATCCTCACCTCAAGCCCCTTCAGGCGACCCGCATAAGATATGTGTTGCTGCTATAGGGCCGTCATTGATGACTGAATGGGGGTCAGGGCCTGCCTGATAAGTGTAGGGAGATCCTTTAGAATCTTGTCTACCTTAGCATTGGTGTGCTGAGCTAGGAGACCAAGCCTCGAAAGGACTGGCAGTGAAGCAAGTGGCTGGGCAATGACTTGAGGGGTAGGCTGTGGAGCAGCAGTGGATGCCTCTGCGGTCTGAGGTGCAATAGGAGTCTGGGAGTCAGAGATGTCTGTCTTGGTGGGAATCTGAATCTGAATCTCTAGAGGAACATCATCTACCTTTGTCACCGCATCACTAATGTGTGTGATGT
This sequence comes from Nicotiana rustica, assembly GCA_005239535.1. Taxonomy (NCBI): domain Eukaryota; kingdom Viridiplantae; phylum Streptophyta; class Magnoliopsida; order Solanales; family Solanaceae; genus Nicotiana; species Nicotiana rustica. The sequence goes on along the minus strand of ML464832.1, from coordinate 77,949 downwards.
CGATATCCTTCTCCGCTTTTCCCATCTTGTCAGAATGTGGCATTGTAGGAACATCCGCAGCCTTACAGCGGGCTATGATCAAGCATGGGAAAGGAAATTATGTGGGTTTCTTCCACGCCCTGGCCCCTATCTCTTTGGAAATGATGTCACCCACATCGATCGTGATCCCGGTCATAATGCAAGCAATTAGAATAGCTTTCTCAATGCTTATGTCTGTTTCATTCCGTGTTGTGATCAAGAAGGAAGTGACAAAACTGAGCCAGAATCGACCCTCTTATGTAAGATCCTCCTTGTATATTTTGTATGAAGGGTCAATCGAGGCTGGGGTACCCTTGGAAATCACTGATGCAACCCAAGCTCACTCACCATATCTATTGGCCAATTTGGCCTCATACTCCGTTGTACTAGGGCACGTGGTTGAGAAATAATGATTATGAATTGCCGCCTTATCACAGTATACCTCCTTCCCCCGAACTAGGACAGTGTCGCAGAATATTTTGTTGCGCTTGTGGTGAGCTATTCTAGAGGCCGCATAGGATGCATAGAACTCCCGCACCACTATTTCATTAAATTCCGCAGGCAGCGGAGTGAAACACTCCCACTTTCTAGCTGTGATGTTCGCTAAACTGTGAGGGTACTGTTCCTGAAGGCCGTTCAGACTTAACCATTTCTCAGCCAGGATTTTCCGTTTTGAGAGCCCCTCTCTATACAGATCCCTACAATCAAGGAGCGGGAACCTAAGCTGAAAATCATCTCCTTGCTTCCGCCTTGCCTCAGCCTGTAGATTAACAACTGGAAAAGTCTCCTTCTCATCAGACTGGGGGTGACTTTCATCAATAGATTGGGGTGGTGCTTGTCTGAAATGTTTTGACGGTGGTGCTTGACGGCTAGAGGCAGCCTTTTTATTGGATGAAGATGTATGTTTTTGGCAAGGCATATCTACAAAGAAACGATGTGTGAGTGTTGTAGCAGACATCAGGAAACATTTAATTAAGAAAATCCACTATGCGATAGGTTATGCGATCGCACAACCACTATGCGGACCGCACTCCTGTCTCAAAGTTGTCATCTTCTCAGAATAGTTAATATTGCGATGACTTATGCGATCGCATATCCATTATGCGGTTCGAATAGTCATCACAAAATAATCATACAAAACAAAGCATTACATTATGCGATCGCATAACCTACTGCAAAGGTAGATATGCGATCGCAGAACAATCGCAAACACTATGCTACCTAAGGGCCTACACTGTTGGAGTTTGCAGTGGCTTTGCGGTCCTCAAATCAATTATGCGATCGCAAAGCTGCCGCATTATTTCATCCTCTTCATCTAGCCAAGGGTTTATTATGCGACATGAATGCGGACCGCAAAGCTCCTCGTTCTCATAGCTTCACTTGCCCTAACAATGGCTACCCTAATTTCATGACCCAACAAGTAGTATTTAACATGTTTCTTAGGACGTCCCCCCCATTACAAGCAGATACACACAGGGACGAAAGGGGAAAAAACGAACAACAATCAAGAGAAACAAATNGCCCCCCCCCCCCCCAATTACAAGCTTATACACACAGGGACGAAAGAGGAAAAAACAAACAACAATCAAGAGAAACAAATACACTAAAATTTAACCTAAACTTAAAGAAATTACAAGAAATTGAGATTAGATTAGATAAACTTACCAGAAGAGGATGAAAGATGAATAACACCCAAAAGATGAATCCACATGTCTTTGCTAATTAGTTCGATTTCACACTAGCCGTTTCTCTTCTTCTCTTCTTTTTCTTTTGTTTTATTTTTGTTTTTGTTTAAATGTAAAGTGATGTGAGTGGGGGCGTTTATGGTGAGTTTTGCGAAGAGAGTAGGAAACTTACCTGGGCATAATGCGATGGAAAAGTGGCGAATAACCTGGTACGCGACCGCATACTCGTTATGCGACAGTGTATTGCTAAGGTTACCCACGGTTCACAATGCGACGCACTATGCGATCGCATAACCGAAATGCGATTTGCATAGTGCAGCTTCTCACCGCATTCCAGCCGTCCAAATTGCCAAACTAACTGTCCAGGTCTACGACCACCATGCGGTTCGCATAGTGAAAATGCGATCGCATATGTGTCGCAGACTGGGCATTCTTTCTTTGCTTCCCTTTCACTCGCAATTTTACCCTGTTTTGTGAACTTTTTAACCACCTTCACTCTAACACACACTTTAAATTGCTCAATGAAATAAAATAACAAAATTTGAAATTTACAGGACAAAAAGGGTGTTACCACACATGGGTTGCCTCCCTTGAAGCGCTTGATTTAACGTCGCGGCACGACAAAGTTGGCATTCTTTTGGATTCACTCATCGGTCGGGCATGGACCGTCTTTAAGATCCAATTGCTCCACCACATGTCTTTCTCCATCTTTGCCCAAGTAATGCTTGATGCGCTGGCCATTTACTTTGAAAGTGCGGAGCCCATCCTCAGATGCCAATTCCATAGCGACAAATGGGGATAAATCTACCACTTTGAATGGACCGGACCATTTTGATTTGAGCTTTCCTGGAAACAATTTGAGTCTTGAGTTGAATAGAAACACCAAGTCACCGGACTTGAACTCCTTTTTCAAAATCTTTTTGTCATGGACAAATTTCATTCTTTCCTTATACACAACTGCACTTTCATAAGCGTGGAAACGAAATTCCTCCATTTCGTTGAGTTGAGTTAGACTCAAGTTTGCAGCTTTAGTCCAGTCCAAGTTCAACTTCTTCAGAGCCCACATGGCTTTATGCTCCAGTTCCAAAGGTAGATGACAAGCCTTACAGAAGACTAACCGGTAGGGAGAAGTACCAATGGGAGTCTTGTACGCCGTGCGGTATGCCCACAATGTGTTATCAAGCTTCCTTGACCAGTCGGTCCTGTTTGCATTGACCGTCTTTGCTAGAATGTTCTTGATCCCCCGGTTGGAGACTTCTACCTGGCCACTTTATTGGGGATGATAAGGTGTGGCCACCTTATGCTTGACACCGTATTTTTCTAGCAGCCCAGTGAAAGCTTTGTTGCATAAATGAGACCCACCATCAGTAAGAATGTCTCTAGGAGTGCCATATCGCGTGAATATGTTTTTATTTAAGAACGCAGTCACACTCCTCGCCTCATTGTTTGGCAAGGCAATTGCTTTTACCCATTTGGACACGTAGTCCACAGCCACCAGAATATACTTCATACCAAAGGAGCTCACAAAGGGGCCCATAAAGTCAATGCCCCACACATCAAAGATTTCAACCTCCAACACAAAGTGCATAGTCATTTCATGCCTCTTGGAGATTGATCCCTACCTCTGACATTGGTCAGAAGATTTGACCATTTGGTTGGCATCATGATAGATGAACGGCCAGTAATAACCATATTCAAGCACCTTTGCCGCCATCCTATTACCCCTGTGGTGACACCCAACCGGCGAGTCATGGCATGCCTTTAGAATTTGCATAATTTCTTCCTTCGGAACGCATCTTCTGATGATGTTATCCGTATAACTATGGAACAAGAATGGCTCCTCCAAATAATATTGCCGACACTCTCTCAAGAACTTCTTTTTTTGGTATGCTTCCAAATCATCCGGGATGAGGTCACTAACCAAGTAGTTGGCAATGTCGGCCTACCAAGGAGTGGATGAAGAGGATAATGCTAGGATGTGCTCATCGGGAAAGGCATCATTGATATCAAGATCATCCTATGGTCGTCCGTCTTCTTCAATCCTAGAGAGATGATCCACCACTTGATTCTCGGTGCCCTTTCGGTCCTTGACTTCAAAATCAAATTCTTGCAACAAGAGGACCCACCGGATTAGTGTTGGTTTGGAAGATTTCTTCACCATGAGGTAGCGAAGAGCGGTATGACCGATGTAGACCACCACCTTAGATCCCAACAAATACGCTCGGAACTTCTCAAAAGAATACACAATGGCAAGAAGCTCTTGCTCTGTCACCGTATAGTTCATTTGTGCGCCATTGAGTGTCTTGCTTGCATAATAAATTGGACTGAGAACTTTGTTATGCCTTTGACCCAAGACTGCTCTAATTGCTACACCACTGGCATCACACATAAGCTAGAATGGAAGAGACCAATCTGGTGTGACAATAATGGGTGCCGTGGTGAGCTTCTCTTTGAGATCCTCAAATGCTTTGAGGCACTTGTCATCAAATATAAACTTAGCGTCTTTCTCAAGGAGCTTGCACATAGGATTGGCAATTTTGGAGAAGTCCTTGATAAAGCGCTGATAGAATCCGGCGTGTCCTAGAAAGCTTCGGATACCCTTTACCGATGTTGGTGGAGGAAGTTTGGAGATGATTTCAATCTTTGCCCGATCAACTTCAATGCCATGTTTTGATATTTTGTGCCCCAAGACAATGCCTTTTTCCACCATAAAGTGGCATTTCTCCCAATTAAGCATGAGGTTGGTCTCCTCACATCTCTTGAGCACTTGCCTAAGGTTGTCAATACAATGCTCAAAAGAGTCACCAACCACCGAAAGGTCATCCATGAAAACCTCTAGGAAGTCTTCCACCATGTCGGAGAAAATTGACATCATGCATCATTGAAAAGTAGCTGGAGCGTTGCACAAACCAAACGGAATCTGGCTAAAGGAAAAGGTCCCATACGGCAAGTTAATGTGGTCTTCTCTTGGTCCTCCAGGGCTATATTGATTTGATTGTAGCCGGAATACCCATCAAGGAAGCAATAGAATGATCTTCCCGCTAGCCGATCAAGCATTTGATCAATAAAAGGCATAGGGAAATGATCCTTGCATGTGACATTGTTGACCTTCCGATAGTCCATGCATACTCTCCATCTGCTGACTATCCGTGTGGGGATAACCTCATTCTTTTCATTGTGAATCACCGTCATGCCCCCTTTATTTGGTACACATTGCCGGACTCACCCATGGACTATCCGCAATGGGGTAGACAACCCCGACATCCAACCATTTGATTATTTCTTTCTTTACCACTTCTTGCATTGAAGGATTTAATCTCCTTTGATGTTCCACACTTGGCTTGCTCCCTTCTTCCAATTGAATTTTGTGCTCACATATCCCGGTGGGGATTTCTCGGATGTCCGCTATTGTCCACCAAAGCGCTTTTTGGTGCTCCCGCAAGACATTCAAAAATTCATCAACATGCACATCATTCAACAAAGAAGAAACGATTACCGGTAAAGTGTTATTAGAGCCGAGAAATTTGTACCTTAAGTGTGATGGAAGTGGTTTGAGCTCAAGTTGTGTTGGCTCAATGATTGAAGGTTTTACGGGAGGAGTAGCTCAAGTTGTGGTGCATATGTGTAGGACCCACGTCCTTCCAATGCATTCACTATTTCAACATACCCCTCAAAGTCTTCACCATGAAAGTTCACCATGATTGCCGCCAAAGCCTCGCCGAGGCATTCTTCTTCCATCTTCATCTCAATAGAATCTTCAACCTCATCAACTACATCAATGACCAAGATTCCTTCGTAAGCACTCGGCAATTTCAAACCTTTGCTAGCTTGGAAGGTGACTTCCTCATCATTCACTCGGAACTTTATTTCATGTCGTTCTGAGTCCATTAAAGCTCTTCCCGTCTCAAGGAATGGTCTTCCTAAAATGATAGGAATCTCCTTGTCTACCGTACAATCCAAGATAACAAAATTGGTCGGGAGAAGGAACTTTCCCACCTTTAGCAAGACATCATCAACAAAGCCCACGGGTTTCTTAATTGATCGGTCGGCCATTTGCAATCTCATTCTAGTAGGTCTTGGCAACCCCAATCCCGCTTGCTTGTAGATAGCAAGAGGCATCAAATTTATACTAGCCCCGTTATCACAAAGTGCTCTAGAAAAGTCTCTCAACCCGATGGTACATGGGATAGTGAATGCTCCCGGGTCTCCCTTTTTCTCCGCGGTGGTTGTACCAATTATCGAACTTACCCGATGAGAGTTCACCACTTCATTCTTTGTAGTTCTCTTCTTGGTCAGCAAATCTTTCAAATATTTGGCAAACCCCGGCATTTCTTGGAAAGCTTCCAAGAATGGGATGTTTACCGACAATTATTTCAAGATGTCATAGAACTTTTCGAACTTGCCATCGTCCACCCTTCGTTCAAGCCTTTGAGTGAATGGAGGAGTGGGTCGAGGAATTGGTGGAGGAGCTTTTGGGGTCTCCTTCACGTTTTCCTTATCCTCTCCCTGTTTTGCTTCTTGGAGCTTTACCTCATGGGAGGGCTTCTCAATTTCAACAGCAACCGGCAACTCAACATGTGTTTCCACTTCTTGATCGAGATTTTCTACATCAACCACTTGCTCACTTTCGTCTTGGAGCACCTTACCGCTTCTAGTTGTGATGGCCGTGCAATGAGAAGAAGGTCCACTTGAACCACCTTTTGGGGTGACTACCGTGTCACTAGGAAGAGTACCTTTTAGCTTGGGATTTTGTTCTCGTGACAAATCTCTCATTTTCATCTCGAGATTTTAATGGAGGCGGTGTGTGATCCCACTACCTCGGACATGTTTTTCATTGTTGCATCACTTCGCTCTTGATTTTGCAAGATTCTCTCAAGCATCCCCTCCATTCGTAGGTCCCTCCTTGTATTGTTAGGAGTTGGAATATTGCCCTCTTGGTGGAACATAAGGGTTGGAACTTCGATTGGCATAATTGTTGTTGTTGTTCCAATTTCCTTGACTCGTGCCGCCTTGATCATTTTTCCAATTTTGTTGGCCTTGCCCTTGTGGGTTTGGCCTCCATTGGTTTTGTTGGCGGAAACCACCTTGAGAATTGTGAATATAATTTGCTTCTTCAAACTCTTGGATCCCCATTGGTTGCACATCTTCCACCACATTTACCTTTTTTGTTTGACTCTCCATGAACATTTTTGTCAACACGTCTATGTTAGTGGCAAGACCGGCAATCAATTGGTCTCTCTCATGATTGTCTTTGATCATGTTGGTAAGAGAGGAAGTGCCATAAGAAATTCCACCGCTAGTATCTTCTGAATGCCATGCTTGATTATGCTTTGCCATCTTGTCTAGAATTTGAGGAATCCTAAGGAATGATTTGTCCATGAAGGACCCATCAACGGCCTTTTTAGCAATGGACTGGGATAGTGGGTCCAAACCCATATAGAATTCATCCATTATAATATGGTCTGGGAACCCATGATTTGGTGATCTCACTAGGTATAGCTTGAACCGGTCCCATGCCTCGTGTAAGTGCTCCCCAGGCAGTTGCTTGAAGAAAAATATTTTATCTCTGGGCTCTGACTTTTTGCTTTGAGGGAACCATTTTGCTAAGAAGGCACGTACAAGCTCGGGCCAGGATGTGATAGAGTGAGGAGGTAAGTTTTTAAGCCATTTTTTCGCTTCTCCCGCCAACGAGTATTTGAATACCTACAACCTCAATGCATCATTTGTCACGTTGTTTTGTTTGTGCATGGCACATACACCCAAGAAGTTCCTTAGGTGTTGCGTTGGATCATCATCTGTTGAGTTATGGAACAATCCTTCCACCTTTAGTATTAGAATAATCCATGATCTACTTTGAATGTAGAGGCACCAACCACCGGAGGGAGGATAGGATTGGAGTCGTCAATATATTGTTCGATGTCGGCAAAAGGGTTCTCCTATTCATCATAATGAACATTGGCCATTTTCACCTAGTACACCAAAACAAATGAGCAACGTGTGATGGAACAGAAGAAGATATAAAGTAAAGAACACAGTATCTAGTAATTTCAAAACCGTATTCCCCGGCAACACTCAAAATTACAATTTAAAATAGTGTAAAGCGGTCTATGTCAAATATAATAACCCAACAAGGTTGGGGTCTAATCCCACAGGGAATAGCCGTGAAAAGATTACTTTGGTAGTGTGAATCTCCACTTAAATCGAATTTCTATTCCATTAATGTAACAAAAATATGGGAATTGATTGTGTGATAGTTTGATTGAAATAGTGACAAGTATGATTAATTAAAGTTGTATTAATTTTATTAACTAAACCAAGGTTGTGTCCCCTTCAATGAAGTGTAATGCTAATGGGTATTAATATGATATATTTCTTATGGAAGGTCCTTTAGATATGCAAATGATTTCTAAATGACTACCCAATATTTTCCAATAGTTGGGTAGTATTTCCTCTTTATGATATTTCCAAATATAAAAGAGTTTCAATGAAGAGCAATCACTTAATGCCAAATAAAACCCACTTATTCCTAAGCGATTTTATTAAACAAGGTTTAAAGCCTTGAGTCTTTGATATTTACTCCTACCAATCCTAACTCACTTTTCCAAGCAAAGAAAGAATTTAATGGCATTTGTTAATATTTGCAACCACCAACAATCAATGAAAAATGAGAAGTAAATAAATATCAATCAACTATTATATATATATTCAATGTTAAATACCCAATAACATAACACCCATTTAAGGTCCACGACCTTAGTATTTAAAGCTAGATACTCATGCTCAAAGACAAAAAGATGAGAGTAATAAATGTCATAAAGCTTACAAAATACAAGAATTTTCACTTCTAAAGCTTCCAAAAGAGAGGAATATTCAATGTGTGTATTGTAGCTAAAAAACCAGACAAGAATGACCCACAAAACCCGAATAAATTTTTTTATAGTGGGCTAAACTCGGGGTCAAAAACTCACAAAAATGCCCTTCCAGGTTAACTAGGCGACTGCATTCCTGTCGCATAACAGGAATGCGGTTCACATTCTTCACGAAGCCATTGCAGATATGAACCCTAGTTTCCAGGTTCTTCGTCGCATTCATGTTGTGCGGTCCGCATTGTTGATATGCGACCGCACATTAGCATCGCATTTCTGAGCTCAGATTTTGGTACCGGAGGTTTTGCGGTCCATTATGCGGCTCGCAAAAAAGTTATGCGATCGCATAATGGACCGCATTTTTGCACTTGAATATTGCCAAACAATCTGTTCAACTATGTGGTCCACCTGCGCATTATGCGGCTCGCATAGTAGATATGCGGTCCACCTTGTTGATTATGCGATCGCATATTGTCCTTTTCTTATCCTTTTTCAGCTTTTCGATCTCTTTTACATGTTCTTGAGTCCTCCCACCTCATACAATGCAAAACGTTGAAATTACATAAGTATATAAGACAATTGCTTTCAAAACAAGCCAAAATCCAAGCTATTTGGTATTAAATGTGCTGAAATTCTCTGGCACATCACCGATCCATATATAATGTATATTAATGCGGCGTGCAGCCCGATTCATATAATATATAATATATATTGTTGCGGCATGCATCCCGATCCATAACTATCCTCACATACTTGACTCTCGGCCTCACTCAGTCATCCTCACAAGCCACTCGGGCAACTCATCTCAACTCACGGGACTCAGCCCCAAAATACCTCTCAGAGTTTCAAAACAATGAAAATAACAGTGAAAATAACAATAAGTAGAAAACATGACTGAGTTCGCAAATGTTCTATCAGGATAGTGTGAGAATAGTATAAAGTACCTCTGAAGGTCTAACAAATTGGCACAAGGCCCCAAACATGGCTTACAGCCCATAAACAAGTATAGATTTCTAAAATACAGCATATCGTAAGATTTCAAATCAAATAGTGTCGTAATAGTCACTACGGGATGGACCAAGCCACAATCCCTATAGGTGCACCCCACATGCTCTTCACCTAGCATGTGCGTCACCTCATTTACCAAAACAATGTAAAATACTGGTGTTTCATACCCTCAGGTTTAGAGTTACAATCAATACTTACCTCAAAACAGTTCAAAAGTTACTCTGCAATACTCCTGCCCCTCGAATCGGCTCCCAAATGCGCCGAGTCTATCAAAATCGGATTTATCACATCAAAATATGCTAGGGAGATGAAACTCGATTGAAAACTATCATAATTAGGCACAATTCCCGAAATTGGCCAAACCCGACCCTCGGGCCCACATCTCGGAACTCGATAAAATTTACACCAAAATGATCCACAGCCTCCCACGAGTCTATACATACCAAGAACACTTAATTCGTATTCCAAATGACCCCTTAAATTCCCATTTTAAGGTCTCTTAGTCTCAAGCCTAATTTTCCCCAAAATTTCACCACTAATTAGACCTTTAATCATATGTAAACGAGTTATGAAATCAAGAATCTTACCTCTAGGTGATTCCCCTTTGATTTCCTCAAAACAATCTCTCAAAAGCTTCAATCCCGTTCATAAATGGTGGAAAAATGAAGAAGGGTCGCGGATTGGCTATTTAAACATTGCCCAGGCTTTACTCACTGCGATCGCGAGACCACCCACGTGATCGCGAAGAAAAAACTTACTGCCTCCAAATTTTACTCATTGCGATCGCACCAATACCCACCCGATCGCGAAGCTTCGACTCCCTGACCTATGTGATCGCGTACCCAAACACGCAGTCGCAAAGAACAATTGCAACCACCTCACGTGCCCCCTTTTCTTCTACGCGGTCGCACAAGGAACCACACGATCGCACTGCTTAAGACCGCCCAACCTATGTGATCGCAAACCTTATTACACAATCGCATAGAACAAATCTTCCTGCCTCAATCTTTTCTTTACGCGATCGCAGCAGTTACCATGTGATCGCGATGAAGGAACCACTTTTAAAAAAACACCAGAAAACCAGCAATCTCCCAAGACAAAAAGTGCCCGTCTGAGCATCTGAAATACACCAGAGGCCCCCAGGACCTCAACCAAACCTATCAACACATCCCATAACATCATTCAAACTTAGTCGAGCCCTCGAAACACCAAAATCACATCAAATTCAAGCCTATGAACTTTGAAATTTCAAAATTCCACCAACGATGTCGAAACCATCCAAAACACCTCCGATTAACCTGAATAATTGCACACACATCCAAAATGACATTACGAACCTGCTCCAACTTCCAGAATTCCATTCCGACCCCGATAGCCTATTTTCCACTGCCAACCGGAAATCGCCAAATACTAACCTTCGCCATTTCAAACCTAATTCTACCCTGGACACCAAAATTACATTTTGAACACACTCCTGAGTCCCAAATCACCTAACGAAGCTACCCGAGCCATAAAATCCGCATTCCGAGGTCATTTACTAAGAAGTCAACTCCTAGTTGACTTTTCCAACTATAAGACTACTTTAAGAGACTAGGTGTCTCAATTCTCATTACAACCACTCCGAACCCGAACCACCCGACTCCAACACATCATAAACAACTAAACAATGCATAACAAGGCAGAAACAGGAATAACGGTGCAAATTCTACGGAACGACTGACCGGGTCATTACACATCCCTCACATATCATCAACTTCGGACAAGATCCATGTCCAGGGAAGATTCATCCCTCAATATCATCATCTTCGAACAAGATCCATGTCTAGGGAATATCCATCCCTCAATATCAATGTGCTCGCTGGGGGTGTAAAGATCCGGAGGGGTCTTATTAGCCCAAGCGCTATATCAAGCCAACGAAGGCATGATTAAAGTATTGATGCGGTGTGCAGTCCGACCTCATAAATTTATCAATAACAGGCTCTCGGCCTCACTCGGTCATTACTCTCTAGTCTCGCTCACATGGGCTCACAGATGCATGAATTAGCCCAAAACAATGATAAATATGTAAAATGTAACAATTACCCAACATGTTTGCATGTAAACGACTGCTCGGGTCTCAACAGTATCGGCGTGAAGCCTTAATATACAAAATTTATCATGATTTCCTAAAACGCTCACCTTATTCACATTGATAGAAGCACATATATCATCGGAGATTAATCCCTAAACGGTGCCATGGGTTGAACCAGGGCACAAGTCTCATGGTGCACTCCCGCACGCCTGTCACTTGGCATGTGCGTTACCAATTCTAAACACATAACAAGTAGTTAGGGGTTTCGAACCCTCAGAACCAAGTTTGGAAACGTTACATCCTCAAAACCGGCTAAAATCCTATCCCACAGTGCCTTTGCCTCTAGACTCGGCCCCCGAGTTCTCCAAATCTACCAAAAATCAGATTTATATTATTATTATTATTATTATATGCCAAGGAACGAAGCTCATTCGCAAATTATCAAAAATTCCGAAATTGGTCAAACTCGGCCCCCGTGCCCATGTCTCGAAATCCGACAAAATTCACAAAATTAGGAAACACATTCACTCACGAGTCCACCATACTAGTTTAATTCAAATCCGACTCCAATTCGATGTTCAAATCCCAAAAAATTATTTTATGAAGTTTCTACAATTTTCCCCAAGTTTCTACCTCAAAGTACTAATCAAATGATGAAATCATAATATATTCATGTATATTAACCAAATCCGTGTTAGAATCACTTACCACAATGTATTTCTTTAAAATCCCTCTAAAAGTCGCCACAAACAAAGCTCCCTAGGTCCAAAATGTGAAATAATGCCCTAAATCCCGTTTATATAGTGCATTTTCTGATCTCCATTCCGCTGACGCCGGAATTCCGGGTGCTGCAGCGGAACGCACCTCCGCGAACGCGAAATATTAGCGTTGCCGTTCTTCTGGAATCTACAGTGACAGGCTTCAGTATTTTTGCCATAATTTTCTCTACATATGTCCAAATGATGAGTTCTCCAGCTTTCTGGAAACCAGACACGAACAGATACAACTTTAGGTTTTGAATCATCTCAAAATTCCTTCTAGATCAAAAGATATAGGCTCCAGAAGTCAGACCAGCGAACCTGCAGATTCTTCCCTAGAGAGCCCCAGCGTCCAAAATTCCGCCCTCAGTGCAATTATTCTGCCCTATAGCAGAAATTTCCTTCTCTCTTAACGAATAATAAACACCATAACCATGCATGAGTTCCGAAAATGCCCGGACTAGCTCAAACCTCACCTGAAACACACTCGAGGCCCTCGGGACCTCAACCAAATGTGCCAACACATCCCATAACCTCATTCAACTTAGTTGAACCCTCGGAACACCCAAAATAACATCGAAACACCAAATCGACTCATGATTCAAGCAAAAGGATCTTCAAACTTCTGAAAATCACCAACGATGCCGAAACTAACCAAACCTCGTCTGAATGATCTGAAGATTTGCACACACATCCAAAATGGCACTACGAACTTGTTCCAACTTTTGGAATTCCAGTCCGACCCCGATAGCTAATTTTCCACTACCGACCGAAAATTGCCAAAACTTCAATTTCACCAATTCAAGCCTAATTCTACTCCGGACCTCCGAACAACATTCTGAACACACTCCTAAGTTCAAAATCACCTAACGAAACTATCCAAGCCATAAAACCACATTCCGAGGTCATTTACCTATAAGTCAACTTCCAGTTGACTTTTCTAACAATTAGACCAAGCCAAGAGACTAAGTGTCTCATTTCTCTTCACAACCACTCCGAACCCGAGCCAACCGACCCAACACATCATAATTAGGTTAATTAACACATGACAAAGCTGAAACATGGAAAACAGTCTAAACTCACGGAACGACCGGCCGGTCATCACATTTCAGCTCTATGCGAACGCGATTATAAAATTGCCCAGATCCAAGTTTTCCTCTACGCGATCGCATCACGTACTTTGCAATCGCGAAGATCAATCGAAGCACCAGAAACCTGAACTCACCAACATTGAAAATATGAAGATAAACGGCATGAACTTAATTCAAACATGTCGGAGCCCTTCGGGACCACGTCTGAACATTCCAATAAGTGCCATGACATATTAGAAACCTACTCGAGGCCTCAAAACACGCATATAAATATCCAAACGACGAATCTCACCTCAAATCAAACATAATGAACTATTGAACTTTGAACTTTCAACTTCCAAAACGCGCGTTGAAACATATCAAATTAACTCGGAATGAACTCAAATTTTGCACACAAGTCCCAAATGATGTAACAAAGCTATTCCGATTCTCAGAACCACAATGCAAATCCAATATCCTCAAAGTCAACTCTCGATCAAACTTATGAACTTTCCAAACCTTCAAATATACAACTTCCGACAATTAGCGCAAAACCTTCTAAAAATGTCAAAATATAAATCCAGGCATACACCCGAGTCCAAAATTACCACCCGGACCTAACAGAACCATCAAATCTCCAATCCAAGGTCAAATATTAAAAGTCAAACTTGGTCAACTCTTTCAGCTTTAAAGCTTCAAATCATGAAATCCATTCTTCCAATTCAATTTTGAATAACCTGAAAACCAAAACCGTCGATTCACACAAGTCATAATACTTCGTATGGAGCTACTCATTCCCTCAAACCACCGAGTGAAGTGCGAATGATCAAAATGACCGGTCGTGTTGTTACAACAGAATAATTATAATTTTTGCCACATTTATAAAAAATTGTTAAGTTTAATTAAATTTAAATTCAAAAGGGAATTAAAGGACAGAGGCTACAATTTCAATTTTAAATTAAAGAAAACATGGCCATATTTTAAATTTTTCTTGGCCCAATTATTAAAGCCCAAACGGAATATACCCAGTCAAAACACTGCCCTCTGTTCCACTTTGGCAATCCATGCCACCCTTTATAAAGCAATCAAATTGTGCCACATCACTCTCTGATCCCATTGACAATACAAGCACAAGCAATATTGTCATCAATTCACACCATTAACCGACCAGGTTTAATCCTTCTTTTTCATTATTTTGAACAACCACGATATTTTATCATGGCCATTGGGTTACAAGGATCCAACAGTATGCATTTTTCCTCATTAAAACCCTTTAAATCCCTAAACATCAGTGTCTTTAGATCAACGGCCCAGATCCCTTCCCCAAACATTAACCTCAGAGACCAGCCCTTATCTCTCAAACCCTAAAACATTTCCCCCTCACTCGGTCGCCCTAGTTTCCATAAATTCTCTATACTCTCCTCCTGTCCTAACTCATCCGTCTCCAAAACCTTTCACAAAATTGTGAAAGGTCATCTCAATCAAATCCTGAGACGCCTTATGTACCCTACTATCCGCAAATCCTGCAATTCTTTCCCATTTTCACCAATAGAATTCAAAAACCAAATCAAACCCTATGACCCCGAATTGTGTTCCTCTATGTTTTCAAATCCATGGATGCATGGTTGAATTTCTTCAACACCATCATCATTATTCCTATCCAGAGGTCAAACGCAGTGACCTCTAGACATTACGGTTTTAACCACTTGTCCAAAGCCTTCAACGGTCGACCCTCGTGCTCAGGTAAAATCGATCATGTTTTCCCCTCTTTTTATTTTTAATTTTTACTCAATCTTACTATCATCATTTACCATGCGTCACCTCCACTGCTGCTTTGAATCTATGAACCCCTAAGAGTCTTAAACGGATCTATAAAAAGGCCTTTAATGTTCTAACCAACAACACGACCATCCACACAATCACTTAAGAGCAATTTTAGTTCAAAAAACTATGGTTCCTTACTGTTATTTTCCTTTTCATTTCTAAGTACTTTCACTGCTTCAAAATTGAATATTTTTGGGTCTTAAGAAACTAAGAGAGTCTTTTTTTGGTTTGCTGCCTCAAAAAGATCAGTGTACTCCTAGTTTCTCTCTTTTAATCACCTTATATGGACATTATAAATATGTTGTTTGTTTTCTGTGAAATATAGTTACTTATGATGCTTACCATTAGCATGGAAATGTTTATCTTCCATTTGTGACAATATGTTGTCTGTCTATGATCACATGTTCGGCCTCTTACATCTTTAATTAGTAATAGATCAAACTACTACGTGATTCTTGATGACTATCGTTTTTGCTGCACAACTAATGTAGTAATGTGCCTTGAATGATTGTTCACTATGACATTCTCATAATCTCTTCTAATTATTGGTTGCATTTGTTGACTTAGTCTTGTTTGAATTAAATTTTCTTCTTTTTCATGAATACCAATAGCTCTAGTGTACACACTCTATTAAGATTAAGTTATCCTTCTTCATAAAATAAGTCATGATCATGGTTTATTATAGTTAACGGGTAGTTGTCGTTAAGTTAAATTTAGTTGTCTCATGTTTAGTTAAAACCTTTAGTTACATGTTCAATTCAAAGCCTACTTGTTGTAATACTTCCCTAACTTTAATCTCTTTAAACCATTGGTGACTTTGTGAAGCTTACATATAGTTATATTTAAGATTATCTTCCATAAAAGTAGGACTTAGTTATTATGTTATAATCAAGTGATAATTCTTTAACGGTTAAGGCATGACTACTTCACATTTGGATACCAAGCTAGACTACATGCATGAGTTAAACTTGTTTTGACACAGTACTTCCTTTATTGGTAACTCTCTCTCTTCATGGCATGTCTAATTTGATTCTGTAATGTGCAAAGATCCCGTGTCTATACGGTGTCATAACCTCACTTGACCTGCCTATGTATAGCTGGCTGAATATTGCAAGTATCTTGTTTGACTCTGTGATCCCATGTTCTTGTCTTAAAATTGTACTCAGTCATTTCCCTATTGCTAATCTGAAATTCAACCTGATCCTTAAACCTTATGAAGTCTTTTTTTCATATGGTCTAAACATGATGGCTTGTTTAAGGATAATATTGTTAGAGATATGACTATGTTAAGCCATTAGGGATTCCATGTTTAAATCTGTGAACTTGTAGTCATGTTGAGAGTTTAAACTTGTTTCTATTATCTTCTGTAAAAGTGGCCAGTCATAACTGTTTTGTCTGAATCTTAATTGATGACATTTAAAGTGTTAAGTAGCATTATCAACCCATGTATGTGCTATAAGCAAACCAATCAGTTCACAGTTGGTTTTCCAGGGACAGGAGCATATATATCTTTGTGTTGTTAGATATATACAGCATGTATAGCTTGTCTGTCCTTTAAGTGTGCTCTTTTCTAATGTTCAGACCTTTAATAGTATGCTTGTGATGTTTCCACCCCTCTCATGTGTTTGTTCGAAAGTCAGATCTTTAAATTTACCTGATATGCATTTTTTTATTTGGTATCAAATGTAGTCTGTGTGATCTTATGTTAGGAGTGAACGTATATTTTTGTGGTAAGTAATGCTATAGCAGTTACTTTACATTGAAAGTGCCTCATTAGCACTTAAACTCATAGGGAGAATAAGTCATTAGTGGTTAAGGGTATTTGGGATTGGAGTTCAGCTCTAGGAGTTGGGCTACCCTCCCACGGACAAGCATTGTTCTGGGCCTTGAGTCTTTGGGAACTTTGAAGTGGCGGAGAATTCAAAGGGGGCCTCCACCTTGACTGGAACTTCCTCCTTAGCCTTTAATTCATTGACACTTTTAGTTCTCTAGGGGTTTAGTGTTTAATGACAACGAAAATTTTTCAATGTAAATCATTTGCCATGTATGAATACCACACCAGTATAACATCCCATAGTATTTGAATACTAATAATTTCTTGTTCTAGTTGTTTGCTTATATACATTTCATACATGTTTGAATATGTTGAATATATGGAGGGAATGTACACATATGCGCCTGCTCAATCCCAGTCTTGTTGCCTTTTTTCTGGAGAGTCAAGTCAGTTGTAGTTGTTTCCTTCTACTGTTGGGTTGCCTTCTTGAGGCCCAATTTACCATAGTCTAGTCTTATTTCCCTCATTTATTATTCATTGCTCCCTTAATTTAGTTTACCGCTGCATTATTATATACTGCCTTGTTGGTTTGTCACATTTTAATTATCATGTATATAACATTCATATATTAGCTCACATGCTTTACCTTTATGATTTAATATAACATGAAACATTGGCCAGCTTTAAATAATATAGGATTTAAAAGGAATTAGTTATTAATTCTTGTTTCCATTAATTAATATGTCCATATAAATACTATGATCTCGCTGACTTTGCCTTTTCTTAGAAGTTTTTTAAAACCTAGAATTTAGTCAAAACAACTCCATTTTCAAAAAGAATCGCCAGCTTTACTATCAAGAGGTAAAATTATATTTTCAGAAAAGGTGAAATACTATCGCCCAAATGGATTTTCAAAAGACCGCTCCTCTTCATATTCTAAAATCAAGGTACATTTTGGTGCGCTTTATTACAAACATCTTTTAGATTTATATGAACACCATTCCCTAAATCAACGAATTTCATGATTTAACCTCTTCTCACAAGTTTTATCAAGTGCATATTTCAAAATTCTTTCAACGTACCCTTAAATTCCTTTATAAACTCATAGTCTTCTTAAGTCTCATATCCCTTTTATACTCTCCATTAAATATAAATAGTATATCGTACTTTTAATTGTAACTAAGGATAGTACAAATAACTAATCCCTTAAAGTTAGTCTAAGTTCTATGGAGCTACCTCAAGTAGATTTTAAGGGGTGTCAAACACCTTCCTCTTAGAAGAACAAGAATCCTTACCATTAATCTCACCAGTTAGCAGACCAGTAAGAAATGTAACTTAGTAATTAAATAGGTACGCTAATATACCTTTAAATATTAGGTGGCGGTCTCTTACATCAACAACAACGAAATCACAAGTTGAATCCTGTAACGACCCGACCGGTCGTTTTGAGCTATAGCGCGCCGTTCAGTGGTTGGAATTCATGAACAACTTCATTTCGGGTATTATGACTGGTGCGTATTGTCGGAGTTGAAATTCAGGAAGTTCGGAGTTAAATTGGAAGGAAAACTTTCATTTCAAAAGCCTTAAGTTGGAAGAATCGACTAAGACTGGAATTTGGAGTAAACGACCTGGGAATCAAGATATGAAGATTCAAGCAAGTTGGTATGATGATTTCGGACTTTGGCGTATGTCCAGATCGGGTTTTTGATAACCCGGGAGCGTTTCAGCGTATATTGTGGAAGTCAGCATTTTTGAAGAAATTTCCTAAGTTTGGCTTGAAGCACATTTCAGTGATATTGATGTCCGTTTGGGATTATGAGTCTGGTAATAGATTCGTATGGTGATTCTGGAGTTGGGAGCGCGATCGTAAGTGAATTCGGATGTCCGTAGGTTATTTTGAAGTCATTTGTCTAAAGATAGAAATTTGAAGGTTTTTGATAAATCCGACCGGAAGTGGAAATTTTGATATCGGGGTCGGAATGCGATTCCAAAAGTTGGAGCATGTCCGTAATGTCGAATATGACTTGTGTGCAAAATTTAGGATCAATCAGATGTGATTTGATAGGTTTCGGCGTCGGATGTAGAATTTTGAAATTCCTAAGTTCTTAATGATTGGATTGGAGAGCGATTCATTTTTTCGATATTGTTTCATGTGATTTGAGGCCTCGAGCAAGTCCTCACTATGTTTCGGAACAAGTTGGTGTGATTGGACGGGGTCCCGGGGGCCTCGGGAGGATTCCAGGTGGTTAACGAATCAAAATTTGAAGTTGGAGAAGTGCTGAGGTTGCTGTCATCTGGTGTGACCGCACCTACGAGGCTTTGGCCGCAGGTGCAATGCCGCGGGTGTGGATTTGGCACCGCAGGTGCGGGCTCTTTGGCGCACCTGCGGGAGCGCAGGTGCGAGGTATGGACAGCAGGTGCGGAAATGAGGCCTGGGCAGATTATTTTAAAACGGGATTTTGGCCATTTCTTCATCCTTTCACTTGGTTAGGGTGATTTTGCAGAACTTCAAACGGTGATTTTCATCAAGCATCAATAGGTAAGTGATTCCTTCTCATTCCAAGTTAATACAAGGTTTATGTGTGTATTTGAACATGAAAAATTATGGAAAATTGGGAATTTTGAAGAAAACCTAGAAATATGGTAATTTGGATTCTACCACGAATTCGAGCATGGAAATTTGAGTAAATTGTATATTTGAGCTGGTAAGGCTATGGGTAGGGTTTATCTTCGAGAAATTTAGGAATCCGGGCACGTGGGCCCGAGGGAATTTTGGTCAATCCATTGAGCGGAGTTGGGGGATTATATAATTTGAATTTGTTGCGAGTATTAGAGTGAATTTTCATTGCTTTGCCCGTTATTTGGTAGTTCTGGGGCGTTGTGCATCCATTGGAGTCGTCGAAAGGGCCTGGAAGCCGGTTATGGAATTTTGGAGCGAGGTAAGTCTCCTTTCTAACTTTGTGAGGGGATATTGTCCCCACAGGTGAACTAAATGAATATATGCTATTGTTTGCGAGGGCTACGTACGCACGAGGTGACGGGCGTCCGTGCGTAGCTATTGTTATGCCATGTCCGGGTAGTCTAGGACCCACATCATGCCTTGCGTTCTTTATAGAAATGAATTATATACTTTATGAATTTATGTTATATGAAACTTTGGTTTCCCTGAAATCACAGAAATCGTTAATTTAAAGGATTTGTTCATTGAAAGTAACTTAAGGAATATGTTATATGTGCATGTGACGGCTTCGCAATTTACATTCCACGAGCGGAGTGGTATTTCCCCCACTCTCATGGGAGCGGGTCGTACTCCACGGCGAGATTGAAAGATGCACTAATGGTTCGGGCCGTTCGACCCTCGGCAATGCACAGTTTACTTTTATTGTTGGTTCGGGCTGAACGACCCTCGGCACTTCCTACGCATATATATACATATGATATACCACTTGTGACTTGAATTGTTAAATTGTCTTAAGGACGTAAATTGTTAAATGATTTCATGGATAATGACTTGACAGATATTTGGGGGAAAATGAAGTAGAAATTATTTATTTACTTCCAGTGTTTATTGAATTGCAGTTACTTTTAATGTTTACTGATTTTATTACCCTCATATGCCTTTCGCTGCTGTCATATATTGTTAAATTATATTGTTGGACCCTAGTGAGTGTCAAGTCGACCTCTCTTCACTACCTCTCTGAGGTTAGGCGGGATACTTACTGAGTACACGTTGTTTTCGTACTCATGCTACACTTGTTGTGCATTTTGTTGCACAGGTACTTTCATAGCGATGAGGCTGATTTGGAGACATAGGCGAGCTGCATCATCCGGAGGCGATCCGCAGCCGGCAGAGTCTTCCTCTATGTATTGTATTTATTTTATTCTAAAGTCCTTGTCCAACTTGTATTTCAGACAAGCTTTGTAGTATTTTGTAAAAAGTCTTAGAAATTGCTCATGTACTTGTGACACCGGGCTCTGGGATGTATTTGGGATGTATTTTATTAAAGTTGAAAAATAGACTGTTGTTTTACTTAAATGGATTTCATCTAGTTATTTGTATTAAAGTGAAAGGTAACGATTTTGAAAATGTTGAAACAAGAATTTATTTTAAATTAATTAATGGTTAGCTTGCCTGACAGTGGTGTCCGGCGCTATCATGACCTTATGGGTTTTGGGTCGTGAGAAATCCTATCATGGCTAGTGCAAAATAGGGTGCAACAAAATGGAGACGCTGCTAGGGAATTTCACACTAAGGTTCTGACCTCAACAGACTTAGACTAAATTTGGCATTTATATTTATTTGTACATTGCTTTAACTCTAGACAAAATTGCAATTACATGCTTACATGATTTATTTGCTCTTTATAATTATCACACTTATTGCTGCTACACCCTTGTCTGTTACTACTTTATATTCACTATCATCACATTTCTTTGAACCTTCTTTTCATAAACTCACTAGTTTCACATGTTACCAGTTACTATGTCTGGTACTAGTTAGTATGTCTGCTACTGGTTTTTGGGAGCCTTAGGCCTTGCCAATATTAGGAGTCTCAGAAGTATCAAGGATGGATAGGTGAGTCTTGACCATTTGTTCGATACATTTGGGCACCGTGAAAGCTACGAATGGCATTTAGGGGAGTTTCAATGTGACCTAGAAACTTTGGAGACTCTCAGGCCTATCACTTTCTCAATGGCACTATTGGGACTACTGGTTTTCTTACAATAAAGGGGTCGTACTAACATCAATCTATTACATGAGGTTCTGGCGACCATCTGTAGCAATCTTCAAGCTACTTTGGTGCCGATGGTGTTAACTGAGATGTTGAGGGTTTTGTCCGCATGTGCACAAGGGTATGATTTTATTAAGGGTTGTAACTTGCCGCTTCAGATCTACGCTACTGAATATTTCCCCCAGAGCGAGGCCACCATCGACTACTTCGTGGGTATCAGCAATGTGATCAATAGCCACAATGAAAGAATGAGACATTGGGTCTCCCCCTATGGGCAAGAAGAATGGAGGGAAACGCTGACAAGTCTGATAGGAGAATGGATCAACTGGAAGCTCTCCTAGTGATATGCTCAAATTACACCTTAAAATAGTGTAATCGATCTATGTCAAATATAGTAACCCAACTAGGTTGGGGTCGAATCCCACAGAGAACAATATATAGGCGATTAGGAATGTAAGAAAATTATCACTTATCGCGCAATGTCAAACACTTAGAATTTTGTTTAAAAAATATTTATAACTAAATGCAAAAATGTAAACTAACCTAGAAAGCAAGTAAACTGATCAATGGCTACAAGTATGAATGCATCGGGAATTACACTCAAGTAACAATCCAATATATTTCACGATTTTACAAATATGAGCGAGTTTATGTTAATTAGCTATGGATAATAATTCTTAATTAGCTTCTTCCAAAGACTAACAAGACTTCCTAATTAAATTATTCCTAACCCAATTAAGAGATTAAGCACACCCAAATATGGCTACAAGTAGTTCAATCCTATTCCTAGGTAGAATCTATAAAATGAGGGTTAAAACCTCAAGTTCTTGTTAATTAATCTTTCCCAACCCCAAATTATCTTTTCCAAAATTAATTCAACATTAATGGGTGATTCCTAGGGTTAGCTAATCCCTTTGAAAATATTAAAGAACAAGAATAATTAAAGAAACAACAACTCACTTCATAAATAAATGAAAATCATTCAATACATAAGCACAACAAGGTATTTAATCCACACTTTAAACATGAATATTTCCATAAACAAGATTTAGTGTTGGAAATAAATACTACACACTTAAATATTCAATACAAAGCAAGGAAATGAATAAATAAACATAAATGGGTAAGAAATTCTTAACCACAAGCTTGAAATCTTCAAAACCCAAGTATGTGTGCAAACCCTAGCTTCAAAACTTGTTCTCTTCTTGTCTTCAAGACTGAAAATATGCTAAAACAATGCAAAAGATACTAAAAATATTTGCTAGGTCGTGTATTAAAATGTTTTGGGGATAAAAACGTGAAATTCCATTTCTGCCCAGATTTCGCCCAGTTTTTGTGCATCGCGATCGCGTGAAGAGAATTGTGATCGCGAAGAGTAAGCCTGTAAGTCACAACGATCACAGTCCAGTAGTTGCGATCGCTAAGAGCATCCCAGGGCAATGGCCAATTTCTTCATCGTGTTCGCAGAGAGAGCTTTGCGATCGCGATTCACACTTTCACATACCTACGCGATCGCAGTCCAATCTTTGCAATAGCGAAGAGTACCTAACAGCAGTCATTTTTCATCATTTTTTGCACATTTTCACTTGATTTCTTCCATTTCTTCTTCAAATCATATGACACCTGAAAATTACCTATAAACCTTAGAAAATGTTCTAGTTTCCTACCA
The DNA here is from genome assembly GCA_005239535.1 of Nicotiana rustica. Taxonomy (NCBI): domain Eukaryota; kingdom Viridiplantae; phylum Streptophyta; class Magnoliopsida; order Solanales; family Solanaceae; genus Nicotiana; species Nicotiana rustica. Next base: position 54,473 of record ML464832.1, on the reverse strand, counting down.
AAAATATACAAAAGATTAAATATTAAGAGGAAATAAGTTGGTAAACTACCAACTTATCACCTAGTTAGGTGGACGGGCAATCTTGAGAACTCCTCAAAAATACTTCATTGAGATAATCGGACTAGAAGGTATTCGACCATACTCTCCCATGCAGGTCCTCAGACAGTTCAGGATGCTGCAAGATGTGCCTCTATGGACAAGGACATCGCTATACAAGGATGAGTACAACGAGCAGATTCATGTTCCTAGGATAAGAAGGCTCCAAGAATAATGTAATGACCTGGTCACAATGCCTATGGGTCAAAACTCGTGGTGTACTCATGAGTATTACTTCTTGTTTAACAAGGAAGAAGAGCTAGCCCGACCAAGCAGAGAGGGTATAGCTCGGTTAAAGGACGTTGTGGCTACTTGACAGATTTACCATGAGATCCTTCCACATTACCTTGTGCCCACTTCAATGCATCGTCAGGTGGTCCCCGGACCCATTGACCACATGTTGTCACCTGCTGAAGATGATGACCGGGTAGTGAAATGCATCTAGATTGAGTCAAGCACAGATCTAGAAGAAGATCAGGTGGAGGAGCCGAAATTCAACGATGATGAGGAGGAGTTTGAGGAAGACCCAGAGAAGGATCCGGAAGAGGAGCCAGAAGAAGAGGAGGATAGGGGAAACGACTCGGAGGATGTTATTATAGTTGGTTTGATTTCTCCTCTTTTCCCACTTTGTACCTTTATCCCTAGTTTTCTCTTTTACTTTCCAAAAGGAGAAGTTGTCCAAGCGTATGCAGTTCTATGAAATAGTGATGTAATTTTGTTCCCACTTTTATGAGTCCAAGTTATGAATGAAAATTTTATCTTCATAACTAAAGGTGTCAAGTCTATATGCTTGTGAAATATCTGCGAATTAGGCGTTCCTCCGGAAATGAGAGGTCCCTGCAAATTCTAGAAAACATGCTAGCTGTAATGCACGAATTATTTGCTCTGTGTGATTTCTTGCTCATATAAAATAATGAAATCGACTCTTTTACCTTTTTCTTTTCTTTATTCTTATTTTTCTTGTGATTTATTTTTATCCCCAAAAAGAAAAGAAAGTTGGTTTGTGTGGACCAAAACTAGCGGAACCACCATACAATCGAAGTTCAAAGGGAAAGATGTCAGCCACAGAAGACCCAATTGAACATGCTATGGTCATAGCCGACAGCCTGGGGCGATCAGGGAAAAGGAAAACACAAGGAATAATGAACATGTGGCCATGATGTCCTAGGAATTAAAGTCTTCAAGGGAGGAGATACATCATATTAGGGAATTGGCGCACCTGGTCGTGACAACACTTCCTCAACCGCTTCGATTTCCCTCTTTGGATTCACTTCCTGACCATTTTCCTTCTACATCACGCCAAAACAACAGCACCTTAACTTCAGCTCCTACCACTCAAGTCATACCTCCAGTAACCCCCGTTAACCCACCAAATCCCCCTTATTCACTCCCTATGTACCATAATACACTCAAACATAACAAAACCCACACATTACCACTAATGCAACTATTCCTCCTTGTGACGGAGTCACTTTCATCACTAACCAACACATGCATGTGACATATGCCGCCACCCATAAACAGTACATTCCCCCTGTATATGCCATTTCCGAAACTACCTTTACAGCACCCGTCATGGTCAGGGTGCCTTGTGAGATGGACCACTACGCCGACGTTGATAGAAAAGCCAAGCGTATGGAAGAAGATTGAGTATCTAAGCAGTTACAAATGTTAAGAGGAAAAATGAAGAGCCTCCAAGTTGCCATAGGAAGTGAAAGTTTGGACTACGAGGATATGTTTATTCATCCAGATATGGATATACCAGCGGGGTACAAACCCCTACAGATCTATATCTTTGATGGGACGGGGGACCCTCACACACATTTGAGGGAATATTGTGACAAGTTAGTCGGAGTGGGGAGGAACGAGAAGCTAAGGATGAAGTTATTTATAAGAAGTTTGAAAAGAGAAGCACTCACCTAGTATACTCGACAGGATCTGCGGAATTGGTAAACTTGGCAAGATATGGTGGATGACTTCATGGTTCATTTTTTATTCAATACAGAGGTCACTCGTGATCGGTTCACATTGGTTAACCTGCAAAAAACCCATCCGAGCCATTCCAAGAATATGTATGTCGGTAGAGGCCAGAGGTTGCTAGGGCCCAACCTCTGCTAGGCGACAGTGAACTAACCAAGTATTTCATCAAATCCTAGGAGGGAATATACTTTGAAAAGATGATGGGAAACATACGACAGAAATTCCCCGAGCTAGCCAAGATGGGAGATTTCTTAGAAGAGGGCATAAAATTTAGTAAAGTACAATCCATTGCAGCACTGCAAGCGGCCAGCAAGATCATCTAGTCAGGGTCAATCAGTAGCAGAAAGAAGAAGAAAGAGGAGGTCTCGGGAGTCATCCCTTACTACCAACCCAACACACATCACGGAAGCACCTCTTATTCCCCCAAACAACTATTTACCACCACACATATACGCTCTAATCTATAACACCCAACCATATTACAACCCTCAACCACAATACAACCCCCCTTGATCCAACAACAACCTAAACCCACAACCACTATATGCTCTTGTCAAAACCACTACCCATCAAAATCGACATGCTTATGCACCACGCCCTCGTCTGATCATTGAAGAAAGGGGTCCTAGAACTTATACCCTGATTAATGAGCCTCTGGACCAATTGTTCGAGAGATTGAGAAGAGCATGAATGATACACCCAATCAAATGAAGGGTTCCGGAACATCTCTCCAAGTATTTTGATGCCACCAAAAGATGCGTGTACCATTCAAGCAAAGAGTATTTTGTAGAAGAGCAGTTGAAGAAAAGTCCAGTACAGATATCAATCATTGATCTATTAATGAGTTCCGATAGTCATAAGGATGCCCTGTTGGAAGTATGGGGTAATTGTACCAAGTAACACCAGTAGTGAGGCGTTTGTCCTGACAATTGAGTAAACGGTCGAAGCAAATGTGATCACTTTTAGAAGAGATGAACTTCCAGTCAAAGGCGCAAGTCACAACAAGTCTCTTCACATCACTGTTGTTACACCCCATGTTTTAGTACGTGGAAATACTCATAAGTAAATTGATATAAGTTTGGAAATGAGATGTCACATCCTGCATTTTTGTACGTTAAAATTTTGTCGTAAGCTAATCGACGTAAGCTGGAATGAGATTATCTTGAAATTATAAGTATTATGTTATTTCAAATATGTGATAAGTAAACTCGTGAAGGTGAGAGGGTAAGCGAATCGAAGAAAATGAGTTTTGACGAAGTTTGACATTTCAGGATAAAATACGGTCAAAACTATAATACCTCGTATTTATGGACTAGTGCCATGCAAGGTAGCACATGACCACGATAGCAAGGTGTATAAAGTGTGTTAAAAGTGAGTAGCAATTTAAGTAATTTGAGATAATTCTTAAATATATAGATAATTGGGTAATTATCGGTTAGTGGAAGTTTAACAAGATAATCAAGAAGATTAGTTAATAATTATGATTATGGGATAAGGCCTAAAAGGCCCAACTTAGCAGCAACTAATCAAATTAGTGACTCTTGAATTGAATTTCTAGGTGGCACCTTTAGAGAGCCTCTTGGCTAAGCCATAAGAGGCTTCTTAAATTCAACAAAAGACATGTAAGATTATGATCAAAATTCACATCTCCAAATAACGATCTCCAGCAATAAAATTTTGTCAAAGAACATATGTGATAGTAACATGAGTTACTTCAACAAGAATTCATATGAGACTTTTTAGCGTAATAGCAACGGGATTTTGCGATTTTAAGGGAGTACGGTACAATCTTTCTCAAGAATATCATACGAATTTTCATGTTACATCCCATACCTTATCATTAGGATGTGCCGTAGTAAATCACCTAAGTTCGAAGGGATTAACGGGAGTATTTTTTATTAGCGATCTGGCGAATCATAAAGACTGGAAATATTTGTAGGCATAAAAGGTATTATAAATAAAAGTTTAAATTGTATAGAGGTGATAAGGTTGTTGTTATTTTTTATTTGCTGAAAACATTTTGAATAATGGAAGAGAACTAATATTAGAACATAATTTTGTCCAAATATTTGATCGGATGATATTTGTCGAGCTACATAGATCAACTAAAACACGCTCAACTTGAACTTTATTCAATAAGATAGAAATTACCAAAGCGTCGTTGTGAGGTTGAGAAATTCCTTCTGCTTCCTCGTCGTTTAATGATACGATGCCTTCCGGCACATAATCTCGGGTCTGTTTCTCCCTAGTAATCGATACCTTAGTGCGTTTGAATATGGGACCTTGTGGAATATCGACCGCACCGACGATCATATGGATTACATGCTACGGCTCCTCAAATTCATTTTTTCTGCTGGTGTCCCTTTCTCTTAAATGATTCTTGGCTTGATCACTTAGGAACTCTCAAAGGTGGCCCTCGTTGAATAGACGGGCTACCTCCTCTCTTAATTTCCTGCAATCCTCGATCTTGTGACCATGCGTGCCATGATATTTACACATCAAATTGGGATTTCTTTAGTAAGGGTCGGTATGTATGGGTCTGGGCCATCTAGTATCTTTGATTATTCCAATTGTCGATACAATGTCCGATGCATCGATGCTAAAATTATATTCCAAAAATTGAGGTACCTCCGTAGGATCGGCATAATTATCAAAACCACTTTTACTCATAAGTCCCCGAGAATTCTTTCCTCGATCAGTTCTTCGATCATTTCGAGTGAAATTGCATCCTGGGCCGTTGTTTCTACGATCTGCAATGTACAGTTGATATCAGTCTTTGTTCAATCGTGGCTCCCTGTTGACGTCCCTATGATTTTTAGTTGCGGACCTGTTTGGATACATTGAATTAGAAGGAGTTCCTAATTGATCATCCTCGACCCTGATCTTTGATTGGTACCGATTATGTACATTAGCCAAAGTCATCGCCGGATATTCGATCAAATTTTGCTTTAGTTGACGTGATTCTATCGAACTTCATTCATTCAATCCCTGAGTTAAATATTGAATGGCCCAATCATCTATGACCGGTGGCAACTCCATGCGTTCCATTTAAAATCGGGATACGAACTCTCTCAGCATTTCATTACTCTTCTGTTTTACTTTGAAAAGGTCAGATTTCTTTGTTGCAACCTTTATGGTCCCAACTCGTGGCTTTACGAAAGTGTTTGCTAACATGGAAAATGAGTCAATGTAATTTTGCGGTAGATTGTGGTACCAAATCATCGCCCCCTTCGATAGTGTCTCTCCCAACTTCTTCAATAAAACAGATTTGATCTCATCATCTTCCAAATCATTACCTTTGACTACGCATGTATATGAGGCGACATGCTCGTTGAGATCGGTGGCCCCAATGTACTTAGGTATATCCGGCATACGAAACTTTTTTGGAATGGGCTTCAGAGTCGCACTTGGGGGAAATGGCTTTTGTACAAATTTGTACAAATCCATCCCTTTCAAAATTGGCGGTGCCCCCGATATCTGATCAACTCGGGAGTTGTATGTTTCCACTTTCTTATCATTAGCTTCAATTTTCTTCTCTCCCGACTCAATTCTTTTGGTGAGCTCCTCGAGCATTTTCATTATTGCAGGATCAGTCCCCCATTCGTTATTAATCGACCTCTCCAGTACTGACTCGGCACGGCGGTGGCTTCTGGTTCGGCCCCACTTGGAGTTCTATGTGATTTTGTAGCTGTACAATAGCGGCTTGCTGAGCTTGTAGCATTTTGAATATTACATGGAGACTAACTCCTCTATCTCCTCTGCCCTGTGCACCTTGGCCACCAGATCGACCTTCTCTGCGTACACTCCCTTCGGGGTCTGCGCTCAGGTTCGCATTCAAAGTAATGTGCGAACTGACATCGACTGGGTTGGCAACCGGTGCTCCCCCGAGATCAGCTTGTGGCACCTACACTCCTGGTGTAGTTATATTTTTGTTTTTCCCTTGAAATCCGAGGCCATTGTCACCATGTGGTGGGTGCGTTTTGTGAGTTTGACATGTTTTAACCTGAAAGAAAACATACTTGACAAGAACAAGCGTATAAAGTGTGTGTTATCGGAATCGGTATTGAATAATCACTATTATCCTTATCCCCACGGTGGGCGCCAAACTATTTACCCAAAAATTTGGATAAACAATTAAACTTATATTGTGGTTTTAAGGATATGTGATTTCGTCCAATACCAATTGATTAACGAGAAAATAAACAGATGAATTAGGCTGTAAAATAATTCAAACCAGTGTGTAAGCAAAAACCTTGACCTCGAATTGATGTAGTTTCGAGGTGATATAGTAAGAACGGTAAAGAACAAAGAACTCTGATGAACAGAATGTTAAATGAATAGAAACAAAGAAACGATTGAATATATTTTTCTCATTGAGATATCTTGGTTACAAATGAAAGAATTCCCCTTTATATAGTAGAGGAGTCCTAATTAAGGTACACTTCTAATTATAGTAGGAAATGGTATTAACAGCTGATTAACCGCCATAGATTTGATCTGTTCCGAGATTCATGGCACGATCCTCGACCAATCGCGAATATCTCGCTCTTTCTGTTATAAGGCTATGCCGATATTACTCAAAGTCTGTCTCTTTCTGGCCTCGATTGATGTCGACCTCGATCTGAAAAGTTGCTTCGATTTCGGACTCGACGTCCTAGGCGTTTGACGTAACATCCTATCTAGACCAAATAGCGAAATCGGGTAGCCCTGATTTCTACCGTATGCAATTTTCTAATCCAATTAACCTCGTTTTATTGTGGATAGAAATAATAATTTATATAGGTATATTCAATAGGGGTTAATGATCTAATGGAGGAAGATGAAAAAAGCAGATAACATCTCAACTCTCAAGTTTACATTACCTAGATTTTCACATTGCTTTTCATTTTTTATTTTTATTTTTATTTTTAAACTTTTTCATCAATTTTTTTATCTTCTATTTGTTATAAAATAACGACTGTAAAGTAAATAAACCAAAAAAAGTATAGAGAGAAACTGATATATTATTGAATTTTCAAACAGTGTACGATGCTACTGCAAGCTGCTGTGTAAGTTGCTACTGCAAGTTGTTGTGTAAGCTACTTGTAAGCTGCTATTGCAAGCTGCTGTGTAAGGTGATTGTAAGCTTTTACTGTACCAGATATAGGTAATCTTCTACTGAGGGTAATATTTATCCATAACGAAGTACCAAATTTATAAGCTTCTTCAAGAGGCTTATTTCCAATAGGGTACCAAATGTCGCGCCCCCTTTTTCTATCGCACGGGTTAGGTACGGAGAGATCGGGTTTATGACATTTTGGACAACTCCTTAAAAGAAAGGGTTTAAGGAAGATCGCCACCTAACGATTTTATGGTGCGTTAGGGCACCTAGAGTTGATAACTCATGAACTAGTTCGCGTTACCAGAGATTGGGTAAGGGCTTGAAATTATCCCAAGGGGAAAGTGTTAGGCACCCCTCAAGATCCACAACTGTGGGTCCCATCCAATAAGTTTTGTAAATTTGGACGATGAACAATTAGCAAGTAAGGTTCATATAAGAGAGGATTTCAAACAAGTATGAAAATCTTTAAAGGCTTTTGAATAACGTTAGAATAAACATTTGAAAGAATTGTCCTAGGTTTAAAGTAATACGGATCACTTCAATGCAATACCCGGTATGTCACACCTCGAAGAGGCGGCTACACGTGGTATTAGCGTGCCGGTCATCATATCCGTATTCTACCCTTCCCACCCCGTAAAGATTATTTAAAATGCGTGTGTTGGTTACGAATGCTTATTGCGTGCCATTACCCGTCCCATCCTATAAGTCCTGGAGGGTGTTTAGGACTACTAATCCTACAAGGCAGGAACTAGGCTGAACCCTTAGGTTTAAAGGACAAAATACTAGGCGACATACAAAACAAGTAGGACTGCACATATAAGGGAACATATAAAGACAAAGAAAGGCTCACAGGTCCCTCCCGACATAGACATGAACGTAGAACGTCTCAAACACGATTAAAGTCTCAAGACAGGAGTTCAAAATAGGAATTTTAGTAAAATAGTAGGTCGTAGGAATCTGAGTTGGAAAACCCAATGAAGGTAGAAGATTTAATTAAGACTGAGTGACTTGAAGGATAGTTGATTTTCAAAAATACAGTAGCTAAAGGCAGCGGTGAGATTTAGAAGTACGCAGTGATTTAAAGCTTTCAGAAAACATAGAAGGAAGTCAGTAAAGCATGGGTTTGAAGTAACATAGTGATTTTAAAAGACAAGTGACTAAAATACAGTAGCTTAGCACAGAGTAATAGTTATCAGTTTACAGAGAACTTGTAGTAAAAGAAGTAGTGAGATGGTATCAAAATATAGTAACTTTATCAAAATATAGTAACTTTAAATAAATACAGAGCAAGGATTCGAAATGGCATGGTTTGCGCAGAGTGAGGTATCTTTGAAAACCCCGTGGTTGGAAAATATAATAGGACAGGAATCAGAAAAATTAGTAAAAAGAAATAGACGCACAACTTCGAGACTGTTTAAAATAGAGCAGGAGTTTTAATAAAACTAAAATGAACTTCAGTGAGGTAAAATAGGAATGGGAACAGCAGGGTTCAAAATGTTTAAAGGGAACTGATTAAACTAGTAGAATATAATTGATTTGATTTTAATACATATTAGTCCTAAAGTTTGCCTAGGCGTCGTATTCATTGCCTACTTATTTGAAAAATGTGCATATGCATATTTAGATTCTGATTTTAATAGATACATGTTTGCAGGAAATTGTTTCAAGTAGATTAAACATATTTTTATGGGAGTATTAGATTATGTTAACTAGGCGTTCAAGTTCTGATAAATAAGAAGTCCTAAGGGCAGGATATCTAATGCACAAAGTATCATCCTAACACATAGTTTCTATATGTCATGTTTATGAGAATGCATGAGCAATACATTATGGAAGCTTTTGTTACTCGTTTAGTTATACTGGAACATGGTGTCAAATGGCATGAAAATAATAGATTGAAATGAAGAACCTAAACATGTTTTTTAATGCCTGGTATGCATGTCCTAAGCATGATACTATTGCACACATAGGGAAATAAAGCCTATAGTCATGATTTCTACCCATACTACACTAAACATGCATAGTTCCCTCCCATATTCACTATCCAGCCCCAATCGTTTGTTTACAAATTATTACAGACCATAGCAAATGAATTACAGTAATTGCAAAGAGAAAAATAAGAAGTTATTCTATAGGGAGGCTTCAAACAGGCCCAACCTTCCAGCCTCACCCCTTTCGAGCTTCACAGCCTTACATAGCCTGGGTGCGGCAAAGCTCCCAAAGGCCCTTGTGAGGGCCCTGGCCAATACCAGCACCCAGCAATTGCCAGAGTTGAGATAGGTGCAGTGTAGAATTACCTGCCTCAGTGTGTCAAAGTTCAGAGGGAACTCAAGGTCCCTAAGCAATGCTCACACTGAGGGGTGGAACCTAAAGGTCTAAGAATAGTGTGAAGTGCGGGAAGGAGTAGTTAAAAAAAGAGTTGAGTTTGAAAGGGAGTTTTGAAATAACATGGCTTTAGAGGATAATATAAAGATATTTTATGAAAACCCAGTTTGAAAAGGAAGCAATAGAATGGTTACAACTCAGCAAGTATGCAGAATTCAAGAAAGAAAACACAAATAGGGGAAAGGGATTAGGGACAAGTAATTGTAGCAGCATATTTGCAGTAATCAGTCCTTAGAACAAAGTTATAGATTTTCACAGAATGTGATATGCCAAGATTTTATCATATATTATAGATGGAGATACAAATCTGAGAATACTAAGTATTATAGGTGCATTAGAAGCCAGACAATTGATAAAGAAACATACATAAAGAGATGCTAGATATGCAGAAAGAAGAAGTAAAAGAGTCACATAGGCCATAATGAATCATAGAGAGGAAAACAGGAGTCATGCTAGGCTAGAAGAAGAAGAGAGATCATAGAAAGAGAGTAGACATACTAGTTACATGGTAGGCAATAGAACCATAAGTAAAAGCACAAAAGAAACAACAAGAATCTTAACCAGAATTGAAACATATTGTTTTAGGGTGTTGTAAACTTAAATTAGAACATACCAGTGTTAAGAGAGAAAAAAGCAGAGAGAGCAAAGTGATAGCACTATTAGCCTTGGCTTACAGCGGGCTAATAATAGGCAAGAGTAGAGAGCAGCAAGTAGAGCAAGGAGAGACAGAAAGAAAGAGCACAAGAGAGTAGTATAGTATTGATGTGTTTCTTTGTTGTTGAAAAAGCTAGAGCTTTTTATAGTTGAAAAACGAGTAGCAAATATGGTAGGAATCACAATAGCATGGTAATCAGAGAACTCAGAATCAATCATTCAGGAAATCAAGACACGGTTCCCTTAAGTCAAGGGATCTCAAGAATTCAAATGGTAAAACATATAACATATAAGGTAAATAAAGTCAGTACAAGACCAAATAAGGAAGGAATCATAGTGCATTAGGTATAGGGTAAATAATTAAAGCAAAGTTCAAAATATTCTAATTAAGGACATAGACAATAAGAATATAGTACCCCATCAGACAAGTTAAGTGAATCGATTGATTCGAATAGGAGAGGTAAAAATTGAAGTCTCGAAGGAAAGTTTATCAATCAAACCCCAATATATGGAGTCCAGAATCAATAAACGAAGAGTCACAATTCTATATTCATCATATAAATAGACAAGAATGACCAAACATAGTAAACATGCAGGTTGAACTAGTGTTAGTAGAAAGATGCAAGTCTGAACAATCGAGATAGGCATAAGCACATAGTGGTGGTATAAGTTAAGCTAATAGAACTCAGTAAACATATTCGAGGCAGATAATCATGACAACTCAAACAAGAAACAAGCAGAGTCATGCTAATACACAAAACCAACGAAGAAGACTTAGTAAAAAGGGCTTTTAACACAAGAAAGATAAAAAGCTAGTAGAATCACAGAATCATTATGATATGCAAAGAACAGACTTAAAAGCAAGAAGAAACTCAGTTCAAAACAAGCGTAAAAGGTTCTGAGAAACCCTAGTTTTAAAAGGAAGTAAAGGCGTTTAAAAAGCAAAGATTCTTAGAGATTGAGTCAAGAATAATGTAAAACATAAAGAAACAGGCTTGAAACATTTAGAAACACCATAGATCTGAGAGGTTTAGGCAAAAATTAGGGTTTCAGAGAGGATTGAATAACCGGAGAACCTGTTGCGAAGCTCGAAGGTAATGGTGATTGTGGCATGGTCGTATCAAAACCCCACCGGAGAAGTCCGAAAAACCTCCCAAGCAGGAACTCCAGTAGTCGTTTGGCATGGTAGAAACCCTTAGAGGTTTCAAGGATGAGGTGAACCGGAGAATGAGGCGTCATGGAGGCTGGTAGTCGAAAGGAGGGAGGTCGGAGGTGGCCGGCGACATGCGGAACTTCATCGGAGAAGGAGGTGACCAGGAAGGTTCTAGAGAGAAGGGAGAGGGAAAGACCATAGATAAAGAGATGAGGGGTCTCGAGAGAGTGAGACGGGGAGGGGGGTGTTAGGTAGACTTAATTAAGGAAAGAAATGATCTGGGTCGTTGATCTTATTTGATCAACGCCTCAGATCTAATCAGGGGTTGGGCCGGGTTAAAATTAGGATTGGGTTGGGTTGATTGGGTTTAGAGGTTAGGCTAAAATGTGGCTAGAATTTAAAATAATATGGCTAATTATTAAATACCCGTAAAAAATAGATAATTAATTAATTAAAATAGCTAATAGTTTTATAAAATAAAATTAAGTTAAAATAGGTAAAATTACAATAAGCAAACAATATTAAAAATGTAAGAAACATAAATTCGAATTTTAAAAGGTATAGAATGTCTAATTAGGCCATAATTACAAAGTGATTGTAATTGTAATTAAATAAGACCCAACTTGGCCATTTATGAAATAATTGGATTTTAATAAGTAAAAATGATTATGAATGACATACTGAACTGGAAAATATTTTGAAATTATTTAGAGCACAATTTATGAATTATTTAAATATTAAATATTAAAATAAACAGGAAAATAATTTAATAAAAATATGGAGAAAATGGAAAAAATACTCATTATTACAAAGAGTAATTTAGAAAACTTATATGCAAGTTTGCAAATAATTTGGGGAAAAATTTGGTATCAACACCAAATAGATAACATATTTATGGCAGAGGCCCATATGGATAAGCTTCTTCAGGAAGCTTATTTATAACGAAGTACTAAATGAACATCCATAATATAATATATATTTATAACACTCCCCCTTGGATGTTCATTAAAAGATAATTTGCCTCATTTTAACCTTACTAGAAAAAACCTCGTGGGAGAAAAAATCTTAGTGAAGGAAAAATAGTACACATATTTAGTAATACACATTGCTTGCCTCATTAAAAACCTTACAAGGAAAACCCTGTAAGAAAAAAGGAGTGCATCGCGTGTTTTACTCCCCCTAATGAAAACCTTGTTTCAAATACTTGAGTCTCTGCATTCCAATCTTGTATACCATTTTCTCAAACATTGAAGTTGGCAAAGATTTAGTGAATAAATCTGCTGGATTGTCACTTGAACGGATTTGTTGCATATCAATGTCACCATTTTTCTGAAGATCGTGCGTGTAGAATAATTTTGGTGAAATGTGTTTCGCTCTATCTCCTTTTATAAATCTCCCTTCAATTGGTCTATGCATGCAACATTGTCTTCGTATAAGATTGTGGGTTTTTTCTCACATTCCAACCCACATTTTTCTCGAACAAAATGAATTATTGATCTCAACCATACGCATTTCCTACTTGCTTCATGGATAATTATTATCTCAGCATGATTTGAAGAAGTAGCAACAATAGATTATTTTGTGGAGCGCCATGATACGACAATACCTCCATATGTAAATACGTACCCGGTTTGAGATCGAGCTTTATGGGGATCAGATAAATAACATGCATCTGCATAACCAACAAGATTTGCACTATCTTTGTTAGCATAAAACAAACCCATATTAAGAGTTCCCTTTAAATATCGTAATATATGCTTAATCCGTTTCCAATATCTACGAGTAGAAGAAGAACTATATCTTGTTAGTAAATTAACAGAAAATACTATGTCAAGCCTTGTAGCATTAGCAAGATACATAAGTGCACTAACTGCAGTGTGATACGGTGTTTTAGGACCAAGGAGTTCTTCATCCTCTTCTGGAGGTCGAAACGGGTCCTTCTTCACTTCAAGTGATCGAACTGCCATTGGTGCACTCAATGGGTGCGCATTCTCCATGTAAAAGCGTTTTAAGACCCTTTATGTATAGGCATATTAATAGATAAAGATCTCATCTGCTAAATGTTCAATTTGCAGATCAAGACAAAGTTTTTTTTCCCTAGTTCTTTCATCTCAAATTCTTTCTTAAGATATTCAATTGCCTTTTGGAGCTCTTCTGGAGTTCCAACAAGATTATATCATCAACATAAACAACAAGTATAACAAATTCTTATGCCAGTTTCTTTATAAAAATACATGGACAAATACCATCATTTATGTAACCTTCTTTCAGCAAATATTCACCCAAACATTTCTATATCTCATCAGTTTAGCCTTATATGAAAGGCTTGAAATACATCTAATGGATGTAGTTACAGTTTATCTGTACGGTTCACTTGATATTTGTAATATGATTGAATACATTTCCCGAGATTTTGAATTTTCTTCAGGCATTTTAAATCCTTCAGGTATTTTCATATAAATTTCATTATCAAGTGAACCGTACAGATAAACTGTAACTACATCCATTAGATGTATTTCAAGCCTTTCATATAGGGTTAAACTGATGAGATATCAAAATGTTATGACATCCATAACATGTGAATATGTTTCATAAAAATTGACTCCAGGTCGTTGTGAGAATCCTTGTTCGACAAGGCAAGCTTTATATCTTTCAATTTCATTTTGACCATACCTTTTTCGCACGAAAACCCATTTATGGCCAACTGTTTTCATACTAGCACGTGTTTGGACTACTGGTCCAAAGACCTCTCTTTTAGTAAGTGAGTTCAATTCTGATTGAATTGCCCCTGCCATTTTGGCCAATCAGATCTTTGTCGACGTTCTTCGACATATCGAGGTTCAAGATCCTCACTATCTTGCATAATGTTGAGTGCAACATTATATGAAAAAATATTATCCACCACTATTTCATATCGATTTGAATTAATCTTATCACCAGTAGAACTTATTAAAAGTTCTTCACTCACTTAAGTCTCGGGTTACTTGATTTATTCAGGAATCTCAGAACCGATCAGATTTTGGGTCTCTTCAGGAGATCCCTTCATAGTATTATTTTGGTCATTTGTCAATTTTCTTTTTATAGGATTTTGATCTTTAGAAACCAAAGGCCTACCACGCTTAGGAGTGCTTTAGGTTCACTAATTATCATGCTAGTATATGGTCCTGTTGGGACATCAATTCGGATAGGCACATCATCTATAGGGATATATGGCTTAGTTATCCTTTTCAAATCAGTAAACGCGTTTGTCATTTGATTTGCTATATTCTTTAAATTGATGATCTTCTGGACCTCTTGATTAGATATAGGGGTACGTGGATCAAAATGAGACAATGATGAAACTTTCCACACAATTCCTCTTTTGATTTCCTTTTTATCTCCCCCTAATTGTGGGAAATTTGTTTCAACAAATCGAAAATCTGAAAATCTAGCAGTAATTAAACCTCCCGTCAATGGTTCAACATAGCGAATAATAGATGGTGATTCAAACCCAACATATATTCCTAACCTTTTCTGGGGGGGGGGGCATGTTAATGTGGTGGTGCTAGTAGCACATCCAAAAATTCGTATATGAGAAATATTTGGTTCATGACGAAAAATTAATTGTGGCGGAGAATATTTGTTATAATGTGTTGGTGTGAGAAGAATAAGTGATGTTGCATGAAATCTAGCATGTCCCAAAACTGTAGTGGGCAATTTTGTTTTCATAAGTAGTGGTCTTGCTATCAATTGCAGGCGTTTAATAAATGACTCTGCTGTCACGACCCGAAATCCCACTATCAAGGCCGTGATGACGTCTAACATTGAACCCGCTAGACAAGCCAACGTTTACAGTATTTGTAATCTATTCCTTTATTACCTAGCCATTAACAGTGATAATCAAGAGCATTTAAATACAAGGTGCGGAACAAATGAAATACTAATATTTGATTGAACAATACTACACAAACGCCCATATTAATCTGCCCAAAATCTGGAGTCACAACCTTCACGGACTATCTAAGATTCACTACATACATGAGTCTGAATAAAAATGAAACAATAGTCTCGGAATTACATGTAAAGACAGGAAAGGAGGGATAGAAGAGGTGATGCCAAGGCCCATGAACGTCTGCGGTACTACCTCAGTGTCGCCTGCGTGGACTAAAGGATACTCCCTCTATCAGTGCCCACTGGGTCCGGTTCCGAAATCTGCACAACATAGAGAAGTACAGGTGCAGTATCAGTACAACCGGCCTCATGTACTGAGTAAGTGCCGAGCCTAACCTCGGCGAAGTAGTGACGATGCTAGACATGACAACAACAAAATACCTGTACAGTTCTACAATATATAACAGGGAAGTAACAGTAAATAACAGTTAAGTACGACCGGACAGGGGACAATTAATGGGGGAAAACAAGAAAGAACAGTAATGAATATCTGACCAAAGCAATAATATAAGGGAATAAAAGTCAACGGGAAGTAACAACACAACAAATATGTACACGGCATCACCCTTAGTGCTTTACTCTCATCCTCACCAAAACAAGTACATGGCATCACCCTTCGTACTTTTACTCTCGTCCTCACAATGCAATAAATAAATAAAAGGGCACGGCATGTTCCTTCGTGCTTTTAAATGTAAAATCATGGCACGACATCACC
>ML464832.1:19803-38176 GCA_005239535.1 Nicotiana rustica | reverse complement strand
ACTCTTCCTCACCCAATCAACATCAAATAACAACTTGGCAAGGAAATCAACAGTAGGAAGTACAACTCATAACCACCCAGCAAGGGGTTAACAACCAAAAATAATACCGCCTGGCAAGGAACTCAGCTATAACCATTCTCATACGAGTATATAACTTAATAAAATCACTCCTCAACTGAAACAACTTATCACAAATCCTTAATCAAGTATTCTCAGCAATTGAACAACTTCCAAAATGAATCTACTTCATAACACAACGAATATCGAAGCAATAACATGTAATACACCAAAACCGACTCACGGGCATGCTTGACACACAATGTATAGGTACTCGTCACCTCACCTATACATTGAACATTATTGAAATAGGTAGCACATACGACTCAACACCTATTACCTCAAGCTAAGGTTAGGCCAAACACTTACCTCGATGCCACAAATACAATCAAGCCTTTACTACCGCTTTACCTCTTGATTCCACCACCAACTCGCTCGTATCTTGCCACAAGTTACTTAATTATATCAATGAATGCTAAATGAATAAGTTCTAATGCTTGGAAATGAGTTTTTCTAAGGTTTTCTCCAAAAAGTCAAAAATCGACCCCGGGCCTGCTTGGTTTAAACCCGAAATTCGGACCAAACCCCGATTACCCATTCACCCCCCGAGCCCGGGTATATAATTAGTTTTGGAATCCGACCCCAAAATGAGGTCTAATTTCCCAAATTTCAATATTCTTAGGTTTTACCCAAAATTCCCAATTCCCCCGTGAAAACCCTAGATTCTAGGATGAAATCTTGTAAAAGGAAGTTGAGTAAGAAAAATGAGTTAGAAATCACTTACAAATGTTTTTGAGAAGAAAGAGTTTTTAGAAAATCGCCTCTTATGTTTTTAGGGTTTTGGAAAATAGAAATTAACTGAAAATCCCGTTTATATATACCCCTCCTAGGCCTCCACCGCGGACCGCGCTAGGGCGACCACGAAGGCCTCGACTACTGGAGCCTCTCTGAACTCCCCACCGGGGTCCGCGCTAGGGCGACCGCAGCCGCGAAGGTCCACCGCGGACCGCGAAAGGTCGACCACGGACCGCGCTACAGGTTCAGAGACTTGACTCCTCTGATCTGCAACTGCTGAGTTCTAAGTTTAAAAACACTCGCAACCTACCCGAAACTTCCCCAAGCCCTCGTGGCTCAACACCAATTATACACACAACTTCGAAAACATCCTACGGACTCACTTGTGACGTTAATCTACCAAAATAACATCAAACACAACGAATTAGGCCTCGAAATCATTGTAGTATTTCACAACATCTTAAACTCTCATATTTTCCACTTTTAGCCCGAATCACGTCAAACTTAGTCTGTTTCTTACCAAATTCCACAAATAACTCATAATAAACCTATTGAACATGTCCCGGCTCCGGAACCACAATACGTGCCCGATCACACAGGTTTCACATCAATTTTCATTTTCAAAAGCCTTTATATTTTTCAGAAAACAATTTTTCTTTAAATATTCATTTCTCGGACTTTGGACCTCGGAATTCGATTTCGGGCATATGCCCAAGTCCCATATTTTCCTACGGACCCTCCGGGACCGTCGAATCACGGGTCCGGTTCTGTTTACCAAACATGTTGACCAAAGTCAACTTTACTCAAATAATTATCTTAAATTTAACATTTTTTCCATTTTCCACTTAACGGCTCCTCGGCTACACACCCGGGCTGCACACGCACATCGAGGTGAGATAAAAGGAGGCTTTCATGTCCTCAAAACACAAATTTAGTTAAAATTACACGGGATGACCTTTTGGGTCATCACAATCTCCACCTCTAAAACAAACGTTCGTCCTCGAACGGCCATAGAAAGGTACCTGAATCGGGGAAAGATGGGGATATCGGTTCCGCATATCGGACTTGGACTCCCGGGTCACTGCCTCAACAGGCTGACCTCACCACTAAACACGAACCGAACATAACTCTTTGATCTCAAGTGACGAACCTGCCGAGCCAATATGGCTACCGGCTCCTCCTCGTAAGACAAATCCTTGTCCAACTGGACACCACTGAAGTCAAGTACATGAGATGGATCTGCAATATACCTCTGAAGCATAGATACGTGAAACACAGGGTGCACGACTGATAAACTCGGTGGCAAGGCAAGTCTGTAGGCCACCTCTTCTACCTTATCCAGAATCTCAAATGGACCAATGAACCTAGGGCTCAACTTGCCCTTCTTCCCGAACCTCATCACGCCCTTCATGGGCGACACCCGAAGAAATACCCGTTCTCCTATCATAAATGCTAAATCTCGAACTCTGCGATCTGCGTAACTTTTTTGCCTGGACTGAGCTGTACGAAGTCTATCCTGAATGACCTTCACCTTGTCCAAGGCATCCTGGACTAATTCGGAACCCAACAATCTAGCCTCTCCCGGATCAAACCACCCGATTGGCGACCGACACCGCCTACCATACAACACCTCATACGGAGCCATATGAATGCTCGACTGATAGTTGTTGTTGTAGGAAAACTCAGCCAAAGGCAAGAACTTGTCCCATGAACCTCCAAAATCGATGAAACATGCCCGCAACATATCCTCCAAAATCTGAATGGTACGCTCGGACTGCCCGTCTGTTTGAGGATGAAATGATGTGCTCAAATCGACCCGTGTGCCCAACTCACGCTGAAACACTCTCCAGAAATGAGAGGTAAACTGAATACTTCGGTCTGAAATAATGGATACTGGCACACCATGCAATCGGACAATCTCTCTCATATAGATCTTTGCCAACTTCTCCGCTGAATACGAAAATGATACAGGAATGAAGTGTGCTGACTTGGTCAGCCTATCAACAATGACCCACACTACATCAAACATCCTCTGAGTCTGTGGGAGTCCAACTACGAAATCAATGGTGATACGCTCCCACTTCCACTCGGGAAGCTCAATCTGCTGCATCAAACCACCGAGTCTCTGGTGCTCGTACTTAACCTGCTAACAGTTCAAGCACCGAGATACATATGCTACAATATCCTTCTTCATCCTCAGCCACCAATATGCGGCCGAAAGTTCTGGTACATCTTCGCAGCGCCCAGATGAATCGAATACCGGGAACTATGGGCCTCCTGTAGTATCAACTCACGAATACCATCAACATCAGGCACACAAATACGACCCTGCATCCTCAAGACTCCCTCATCATCAACTGTGACCCGCTTGGCACCTCCGTGCCGAACCGTATCTCTAAGAACGCATAAATGAAGATCATCATATTGCCTGGACCGAATACGATCATACAATGAGTAATGGTCCACAGTATGGGCCAAAACACTGCCAGTCTCAGAAACCTCCAATCTCACAAACCGGTTGGCCAAATCCTGAACATCCAAAGAAAACGGTCGCTCTCCAACTTAATAGATAGGCAAGACTACCCATGCTGGCTGACTTCCGGCTCAAAGCTTCGTCCACTATGTTGTCCTTCCCCAGATGATATAAGATGGTAACATCATAATCCTTCAACAGCTCTAACCATCTCCTCTGCCTCATGTTCAACTCTTTCTGCTTGAACCGACACTGCAAACTCTTATGATCCGTGAACATTTCACATGGCACCCTATACAGATAATGCCTCCAAATCTTCAACGCATGAACGATAGCAGCTAACTCCAAATCATGAACTGGATAGTTCTTCTCGTGAACCTTTAATTGACGTGAGGCATAATCTATAACCTTGCCATCCTGCATCAACATTGCACCCAGTCCAACCTGTGAAGCATCACAATACATTGTATAAGGCCCTGAACCTGTGGGCAAAACTAACACAGGTGTCGTGGTCAAAGCTGTCTTGAGCTTCTGAAAGCTTGCCTCACATTCATTGGACCACCTGAACTGGGCACCCTTCTGAGTCAATCTGTTCATCGGGGCTGCGATGGATGAAAATCCCTCCACAAATCGGCGATAATAACCTGCTAAGACCAAGAAGCTCCGAATCTCTGTAGCTGAGGTGGGTCTAGGCCAATCTCTGACTGTTGAAATCTTCTTGGGATCCACCTGAATACCCCCTGCCGACACCATATGGCCTAGAAATGCCACCGAACTCAACTAGAACTCACACTTAGAAAATTTGGCATACAACTAACTATCTCTCAAAGTATGGAGGACGACTCGAAGGTTCTGCTCATGCTCCTCTCGGCTATGGGAGTATATCAATATATCATCAATGCAAACAATAACGAACGAGTCCAAATAGGACCTTAACACTCCGTTCATCAACTCCATGAAAGCAGCGGGGGCACTTGTCAACCCAAATGACATCACCAAGAACTCATAATGCCCATACCGAGTGCGAAAGGTTGTCTTAGGGACATCAGACGCCCTAATCCTTAGCTGATGGTACCTAGATCTCAAGTCTATCTTGGAAAACACTATAGCACCCTGAAGCTGATCGAATAAATCATCAATCCTCGGCAAAGGATACTTATTCTTAATAGTAACCTTATTCAACTGCCGGTAGTCAATACACATCCTCATTGAGCCATCTTTCTTCTTAACAAACAACATTGGGGCACCCCATGGGAAACACTAGGCCTAATGAAGCGTTTAATCAACAAATCCTGCAACTGGCGGGGCTATACGATACGGTGTAGTGGAAATGGGTTGAGTGCCCGGAGCCAAATCAATGCAAAAATCAATATCCCTGTCGGGTGGCATACCTGGCAGGTCAGCAGGGAATACCTCTGGAAACTCACGAACCATGGGCACAGACTCCATAGAAGGAACCTCGGCACTAGAATCACGAACATAAGCCAAATAGTCCAAACAACCCCTCTCGACCATGCGCTGAGCCTTTATATTCGAAATGACTCTACCAGAAGAATGACTAGGAGTCCCTCTCCACTCCAAACGAGGTACTCCTGGTAAGGCCAAGGTCACAGTCTTGGCATGACAGTCCATAATAGCATGGTAGGGGGATAGCCAATCCATCCCCAATATAACATAAAGTCAACCTTATCAAGAACAAAAGATCTACCTGAGTCTCCAAACCACCAATAACCACTAAGCATGAATGGTAGACTCGATCTACCATAATAGTTACGTCCACCGGGGTAGACACATATATAGAAGTACTCAGGGAATCAAGGGGCATACTCAGATAAGGGCCAAACTATGATGACACATAGGATAATGTAGACCCTGGATCAAACAAAAATTGAAGCATCTCTACTACAAATTGAAACTGTACATGTGATGACTGCATTGGAGGCCTCAGCCTCAGGCCTGGCAGGAATAGCATAGCATCGGGGTTGAGCCCCTCCAACCTGAACATCTCTGGGTCGCCCTACTGCGGGCTGACCTCTACCTCTCATAGTCTGTCCTCCACCTCTAATACTCTGGCCTCCACCTCTAGCACCTCGACCTCCACCCCTAGCTTGCTGAGGGGATGGGGGGTTCACCTGATGCGGGAATCATAGCACGTGAACTCTGATACTGAGAACTGCCAGAAGCTCGGGGGCAATACCTAGCAATGTGCCCTGAAACACCAAAAGAATAACAAGACCTCTGCTGCTGAGGTTGCTGGCTCTGGGACTGACCCTGTCAACCCGAATAGCCACCCTGGAAGCTCTGAAGTGGCGGTGCACTGATAGGAGCTGGTGGTGCACTAATAGGGGCTGGTGGTACGTTGCGGGATACCTGAAGTGCTGACTAGTATGGCCTAGGAGGATGACCTCTGTCGAAAGCATCTCTGCCTCCAGATGAAGCACCACTGAACCGGCCGAAATGGCGAGGTCTCTTGTCAGACCCCTGACCACCGCCCTGTGACAAAACCATCTCAATCCTCCTGGCCACATTGGCCGCCTCCTGGAAAGAAATATTTGTACCTGACTCTCTGGCCATCTGGAGTCTAATAGGCTGAGCCAAACCCTCTATGAACCTCCTAACTCTCTCTCGATCCGTGGGGAGTATCATGACAGCATGCCGGGCCAAAGTAATGAACCTGGTCTCGTACTGTGTAACAGTTATAGATCCCTGCTAGAGGCGCTCAAACTACCTCCGGTAGTCCTCTCTCTGAGTAACGGGAAGAAACATCCCCAAGAACAACTCGGAGAACTGAGCCCAAGTCAAAGGTGCAGACCCAGTTGGTCTGGTCAAGCAATAATTTCTCCACCAGGTCTTGGCGGTACCAGAAAGACGAAATGTAGCAAATCAACTCCATTGGACTCTACTATGCCCATGTTCCGAAGAACCTCATAACAACTGTCCAAGTAATCTTGGGGATCCTATGATGGTGCACCAGTAAAAGTGGTAGGGAATAACTTGGTGAACCGATCCAATCTCCATAGGGCATCTGCTGACATAGCTGCTCCCTCCACTGCCGGTGCCACAATACCCGGCTGAGCTACTCCGACTGCCTGAGGTGTCGGAGTCTGGAACTGAGCTAGCTGCTCTGGTGTGCAGGTAGTGGGAGTCTGGGTCCCCCCGCAACCTGAGAGACGGCTGGTGCAGTAGGAAGAAGGCTAGCCTGATCCACGCTCTCCATAAGTCCCACTAAGCGGACAAGAGCGTCCTGAAGAACCGGTGTGGCAATGAACCCGTCTGGGACCTGAGCTGGTCCAACTGGAATCGTCTGAGCAGGAATCTCACCGGAAAGGTCTACCTGTGGGTCCCTTGCTGGGGCAGCTGCTCGGGCTGAGCCCTGCCCCTGCCTCAGCCTCTAGCGCGGCCTCGGCCTCATCCTCGGCCCCTCGTAGGAGCTGCAACAGGAGGATCGGGTTGTTGATCGGTAGATGAGGAAGCACGCGTTCTCTCCATCTGCGAGAGAATAGAATGGAACTCGATTAGCATTTAGAATTTCAAATTGCACGACAGAGAAGAAGGAAAAGTGAAGTCATTCCTAACTTTGCAGCCTCTGGAGGATAAGTACAGACGTCTCTGTACTGATCCCTCAGACTCTACCAAGTTTGTCCGTGAGTTGCGATACCTAAGCAACCTAGTGCTCTGATACCAACTTGTCACGACCCAAAATCCCACCGTCAAGGCCATGATGGCGTCTAACGTTGAACCCGCTAGACAAGGCAACGTTTATAGTATTTATAATCTATTCCTTTATTATCTTGCCATTAACAGTGATAATCAAGAGCATTTAAATACAAGGTGGGGAACAAATGAAATACTAATATTTGATTGAACAATACTCCACAAACGCCCATATTAATCTGCCCAAAATCTAGAGTCACAACCTTCACGGACTATCTAAGATTCACTACATACATGAGTCTGAATAAAAATGGAACAACTGGCTCAGAAATATATGTAAAGACAGGAAAGGAAGGATAGAAGAGGTGACGCCAAGACCCACGAACGTCTGCGGGACTACCTCAGTGTCGCCTGCGTGGACTGAAGGATACTCCTTCTATCAGTGCCCATTGGGTCCGGTTGCGAAATCTGCACAACATAGAGAAGTACAGGTGCAATATCAGTACAACCGGCCCCTTGTAATGAGTAAGTTTCGAGCCTAACCTCGGCGAAGTAGTGATGATGCTAGACACGACAACAACAAAATACATGTACAGTTCTACAATATATAACAGGGAAGTAACAGGAAATAACAGTTAAGTATGACCGGACAGGGGATAATTAATGGGGGAAAATAAGAAAGAATAGTAATTGAACAACTTCCAAAATGAATATACTTCATAACACAATGAATATCGAAGCAATAACATGTAATACACCAAACCCGACTCACGGGCATGCTTGATACACAATGTATAGGTACTCGTCACCTCACCTATACATTGAACATGATTGAAACAGGTGGCACATACGACTCAACACTTATTCCCTCAAGCTAAGGTTAGGCCAAACACTTACCTCGATGCCACGAACACAATCAAGCCTCTACTACCGCTTTACCTCTTGATTCCACCACCAACTCGCTCGTATCTTGCCACAAGTTAGTTAATCATATCAATAAATGCTAAATGAATAAGTTCTAATGCTTGGAAATGAGTTTTTCTAAGGTTTTCTCCAAAAAGTCAAAAATCGACCCCGGGCCCGCTTGGTTTAAACCCAAAATTCGGACAAAACCCTGATTACCCATTCACCCCCGAGCCCGGGTATATAATTAGTTTTGGAATCCGACCCCAAAATGAGGTCTAATTTCTTAAATTTCAATATTCTTAGGTTTTACCCAAAATTCCCAATTCCCCCGTGAAAACCCTAGATTCTAGGATGAAATCTTGTAAAAAAGGAAGTTAAGGAGTAAGAAAAATGAGTTAGAAATCACTTACAAATGTTTTTGAGAAGAAAGAATTTTAGAAAATCGCCTCTTATGTTTTTAGGGTTTTGGAAAGTAGAAATTAACTGAAAATCCCGTTTATATATACCCCTCCTAGGCCTCCACCGCGGACCGCGCTAGGGCGACCGCGACCTCTCTGATTGAAACAGGGGCAAGAAAATTTGTTTGATTTGCAGGGACCCTCCATGAGGAAAGCATGACTCAGGGGCAAGGAATTTTGTTCTTTCTACAGAGATCCTCCAGGAAGAGAGCCTGGCTCAGGTAAGTACATTCTAAGCTCTCAGGACCCTCCTGGATAATGGAATTTAGTTTGCAAGCTCTCAGGACCCTCCTGGATAATGGGATTTAGTTTTCAAGTTCTGAGGACCCTCCTGAACAATGTGACTTAGTTAAAATTCAAAACATCCATGAGTAACAAGATCTAGCATAAGCTCTACTTTGAGGAAATATAGTTGGCTTTAAAGTTTTCATTCCTAAGATGAGATTCAATTTGAAATTTTCAGGACCCTCCTGGATAATGGGATTTAGTTTAAATGCTTAGAGATTTTGGGTAACATGATTCGATTAACATTCACAGATGAGCCCAGATACCAAACTAGGGCAGAAAAAGTTTCTTTGTTTGTCTGTTTGTTGTAATCAGGCGCCCACCTGGAGAACAAGGGAATACAGTTTAAAGTTCTGGCAATCAGGCACCCACCTGGAGAACAAGGGAATACAATCCAAGTTATGGCAATCAGGCGCCCACCTGGAGAACAAGGGAATACAATCCAAGTTATGGCAATCAGGCTCCCACCTGGAGAACAAGGGAATACAGTTTCAAGTTCTGGCAATTAGGCACCCACCTGGAGAACAAGGGAGTACAGTTTCAGGTTGTGGAAATCAGGCACCCACCTGGAGAACAAGGGAGTACAGTTTCAAGTTTTGGCAAGCAGGCGCCCACCTGGAGAACAAGGGAATACAGTTCGAGTTGTGGAAATCAGGCGACCACCTGGAGAACGAGGGAATACAGTTTAAGTTTTTGGCAATCAGGCGCCCACCTGGAGAACAAGGGAATACAGTTAAAGTTCTGGCAATCAGGCACCCACTTAGAGAACAAGGGAATACAATTTTAAGTTTTTGGCAATCAGGCGCCCACCTGGAGAACAAGGGAGTACAGTTTCAAGTTTTGGAAAGTAGGCGCCCACCTGGAGAACAAGGGAACACAGTTCGAGTTGTGGAAATCAGGCGACGACCTGGAGAACGAGGGAATACAGTTTGAGTTTTGGCAATCAGGCGCCCACCTGGAGAACAAGGGAACACAGTTCGAGTTGTGGAAATCAGGCGACCACCTGAAGAACAAGGGAAGGTGGTCCAAGTCTCGGTGATCAGGCACCCACCTAGAGAACAGGGGAACCCATTTCAGAATTCAATTCGTGTTAGCAACAACATAAGCTCGCCCAAGAATGCGAGTCGACAATACGAGATGATCAACATAAGTAGTCTCAATCTAGAATAAAAGAAGAAAAACAAAAAAGAAGTATCCAAGTGCAAAAGCGGAGACAAGATATGGATTGCTCAAGACATGACTGAGTCACAAGCTTTGCATGTCTCGTCGTGTTTCGTCGAAGCCGTGGAATAATAAATCAGCACCTGCAATTAGCAAGCGCCAAGTTTCAAATTTAAAGTCTTCATGAAGACCATTCAAGACTCAAGATCAAGCTTCAAAAGACTTATAGATAGGAATCTTGTAACTTATAGTTGACAGGTTTAGTTAGTCTTTTTCATTTTTGATTTTGATGTAATAACAGGACCTCAGAACGAAACCTCGACGGAACGGCACCTCACTCGACACTCTATCTCGGTATCCTCCTCCATCACTCTTCCTACTTCTGAACTACACGTGGCCTGATTCCTTTATAGCCAAGGATATGTAGGCAGCTCAGATACCAGGGCTCGGTCACATTCTCCTTTCTATTAGTTTTAGGTCTCTCTGAATAAGTGTCGGGTCAAAAATAACGTGTCTCGTCGTTCTTTGTCTGAAAACTCTTCATGTTTCCAGTCAAAGAGGGGCAGCTGTAGACGCGTGATTTTTGACCCTCCCAAATATTTTATACATTTTAGCGTTTAAATATTTTGTCTAGGCATAATATCTCTTTTCCTTTATCTTAAGCACAAAAATGAAAATTACAAAAATATTTTCACTTTTAATATTTAGTTTTATTTTAGTAGTATATTTACTCAATTAAGAGTAAATTTTATTTTATAAACACATTAGATATTTTTTCCTAGTCTTCCTAGCCCAAAACTAAAATCCAACAAGACTTTGACCCAACCCAATTCCCAAGCCCACTCCCCTTAGCCCAATACCCATTAACCTAACTAATACCCTAATCTCAAAAGACTGCCGCCGCACCTCCCCCACAACCCCATGTCCGCCAACGACCACCCCCTAAACAGATCACCATATCCCCCATCTCTTCTGCCATCCGCCTCCATCACTCCCTCCTCCCCCATCTCCATCAGCTAACGCAACCCTTAACAAAACCCCGGAGAACAGAGAGTCTAAAAGAATTTTGAAAAAAAAGACAGTGAGGTTCTTGGAGAGAAAAATCAGAGAAAAACGGAGAGAGTTTGAGGACGGGAACTAAGCGGAGAAGAACAGGGGTTGGGCTTTCTCTTTTACAGATCTTTTCTTCTCATTTCGTTTTTGTTCATAGATTTTAAAAAAAAAAAAATTGGTTCCTTTGGTTCTGTTTTAATTTCAAGTTCAAAAATACAGAAATATTTTTGGTTTATTCTATGAATTTTCGTTTCGAAGACACGGATTTTAGTTGAGTCGAGTTTGAATTTGCTGATTGGAGTGTCCGTTCGGGGTTTTGTTCGAAGTTCCTGCCTGCTTTAGCTGCTAAAATTTCGAGTAAACTTTTGGATGCGAAGCTCCCTCTGCACCCGATTTCCTCATTTCTACTGTTAAAAGGAAATTCACAATTTCAGGTCCGTCCCTTTCGTCTTCTATTTACTTGACTGTTAGTGTTAAAAATCAAAGCCTTGAAAGAGCTGTTTTGGACGGGTATGAATTCGCTGAACTATAAATGGATGTTGATTTCTTGCTCTGAGATGTTTAGATACTAGTACTAATTTTAGAAGTTATTTTAAGCTCATTAAGATCATTCTTGAATATTCTATATATTGTTAAGTTCTTCCATGCTTTTGATTCCAACGTGTGCATTCATGTGTTTGTTAGGAATTGAACTATGAAAATGCATCTGGGTCTCATTAGATTAAATGTTAATATTTGCCTTGGGCATTTTTTAAATGGAGTATGTGTGGAAAAATTTGACTTGCATACTCTGTGATTACAAAAGAAAAAAAAATGATGAACAAAAATTATTTACTTGTTCTCTTATGATGCTACTTATTTAAGATGGAAATTATGCAAGTTTTGTCTTATCATGCATTTAGTTGTTTCCTCCTTGGGGATTCCAGGTGCTAAATGTCACTTAACTGACCCATATGCTAATTAATCGTCAAGATGTTGCACTGATGTATTGTTAATTTCCTTTCCTTCACGTTGTGTCTTGTTGGTTCTAATGTTTGGGATGCAACACAGTGGGTCGTGGGGTTCGGGAATTAAATAATTTTTGTCAATTCTTTATTTTGCTTTGTTAATTTCTCCGCTAGGAGCAAATTTAGGCTGGTCACATTGGGTAGGCAAACCGTAGGTCACATTTTTAGTGCACGCTGGCGTGACTCGACCATCAAACCGTTAAATTAAATAAATTATTGTGACTATGGGTACGGTTCCCGTGACGTGGTTGTGATACCTAATTTTGAATTAGATTAAAGTAGGAGTATCCTTAGTTTGCTTTAGGAACTAGTTTAATTAATCAACTTATCGCGATTATGTACATGTTCGCGTGACATAGTTACGATGCCAAAAATAAAATCAAGGTACACGTTCGCGTGACTTTGACCAAATAATTTTAATATCAAGGGCTATTAATTGTGTACACGTACGCGTGACACGATTTTTAGCCCCTTAATTAAAATGAGTACATGTACGCGTGACTCGCCTCAGAATTTTTAAAAGCGGTAAAGAATAAATACACATATGTCCTAAAATGAGTAATTAGATTAGATAAGCCAAGTATGAATCATTAAGCGACCTTGCTAGAACCACGGAACTCGGGAATGCCTAACACCTTCTCTCGGGTTAACATAATTCCTTACCCGGATTTCTGGTTCGCAGACAATATAAACAGAGTCAAAACTTTCTCGATTTGGGATTTAAAATAAACCGGTGACTTGGGACACCATAAATTATCCCAAGTGGCGACACTGAACAAATAATTAATCCCATTTCGATTATTGTCACTTTAATTGGAAAAACTCACTTATCAGCCTTACCGGGTAGTAAAAAGGAGGTGTGACACACATGATTCTCAAGATTCTCTGCTTGGTATATATAACAAAAGAAAAACATACTTAAATATTTCAAGAAAAAAAAATAATTAACCTAAAAAGACGCACAAATAATATTATAGTTGTAGAATATAAAATAGATAAATCTAGTCACAAAGTATTCCTTCCGACATCAATTGCATATTTTCACTAATTTAGATGAGTCGAGCAATCATTGATCATTTACATAAAATATGCATATTATTTTTAGGAATATAATTATTTACTCAAAGCTTTTTAGTAATATTGATGTTATTCTATAGAATAATGTACTACTTGGCTCGACATAAACGTGACGTGCCGAGGAACTAGTTAATAATAAAATAATATTACGCCATAATCAATAACGAGGAGAACGGTTATACATGAAGTTCTTTTAATTTTAATTAAATTATTATAACTATTGTATTACTAATATATGTATTCTTATTTTATATTTACCCGATATTATTAATACATACATATAACTTAATACGAATATTACTTAACACCATTAATCAATCGTTATTTTAATTATACGGCAATTATTACTGACCAAATAATGTGTTAATCATATATAGAAATCTATAATTATGCTAGTGCTATCGATCAAACGGACCCCTGACATGTCAATTTTTGTAGACGCAACAATTTGTGTAGACAAGGGTAGTTGACAAATAGTCGGTGCAAAATTAAATGAAGTCCTACAAAATTCCTTTTGTACAAATACGATATAGTCTCAATCATCCGAGAGGATATCAAAAGGGAAAGAAGAGATTTTTTCCATGGTTAGAAAGTATTTTAAAATAATTTTAGTTCATTTATTTTTAAACTTGCGATGTTAAGAAATTAGTGTACTAGGGGAAAAAATGAAGTGAGCATGATCATTCGAACTGGATCCTACACATTATCTGGTTTTAAATATGATATGGTTTAGAAATTATGAAATCAAAATTGCTTATGCAATAATTAATAATAAAAATTATTACGCCATAATCAATAATAAGGAGAACTGTTATACATAAACTTCTTTTACTTGTATTTTTAATTAAATATTATAATTACCATATTATTATTATATGTATTCTTATTTTATATTTTGTTTAGTATTAATTAATACCCGGTAACACTAATTAAATGTTGTTTTAATAATACGACGATTATTTTACTTATTCGTCGATTAAATAATGTGTTATTTTATGTAGAATTTCAATTATCCTAATGCTATTTATCAAACGGACCCCTGACATGTCAGTGGTTGGATAAAGTTCAAGCCACGACAATTAGTTTTGCAAGGGTGTTACGTTATTGCTACGTAGAGTTGACAAAGTTTGACAAATAGTCGGTGCAAATTGTGCTATAAAATTCCTTTTGTACACATCCGATATATAATTCTAGACCCTACAACTTTCCTACCGCCAACTACGCCTCCTAATAAACACCTTCTTCCACTTACGCCCCCACCCTTCTCCCAAAAAGATTTCTCCCTCAATTTCCTCTCTTTCTCCCCTCAATCAAAAGCACGAATTCTCTCATGGCTTCATTAAATATTCCATCTCTAGAAGAACTCAGTGCAATAGGTGCTTCTAGAGCTTTGCTTCTCCAATTCATTCTCAATCCATCAGAAAATCAACGTGAAGTTACGGTATTAGTCAATTCAAGAATTGGATCAGTAACATTTGTTGAAGGTTCTTTTAATCTAGACAATTTTCTTCTATCAAAAGATGGTCCATTACCTGCATCAAAAGAATCAATAGATTCTATGCCAGCAGTGAAAATTGTACAAGGAGGAGTTGAGTGTGCTATTTGTTTGTTAGAATTTGAAGTTGGTGGAGAAGCTAAGGAGATGCCATGTAAACATAAGTATCATGTGGATTGTGTTGACAGGTGGTTAAATATTAATGGGTCGTGTCCAATTTGTAGGTATAAAATGCCTGTGGATGAAGAGAATAAAGTTAAGGATGTTATAAGTGATGAAAGCGGAGATGACAGTAGGAGGGAGAGGAGAAGGGATGCACCTATAGTGTTTCATGTGTTTTTTGGACGTGATAGGAATGTGTATTCAGATTCTAATTCGAACTTGAATGGTCAAATGGAGTCCGAGGAGATTTCAACTGATACAAATATATATTCAGATTCAGACTTTAATTCGAACTCGAGAGT
This sequence comes from Nicotiana rustica, assembly GCA_005239535.1. Classification (NCBI taxonomy): domain Eukaryota; kingdom Viridiplantae; phylum Streptophyta; class Magnoliopsida; order Solanales; family Solanaceae; genus Nicotiana; species Nicotiana rustica. The sequence goes on along the minus strand of ML464832.1, from coordinate 23,291 downwards.
CCAAAATATGGACATGTCAATAGCTGCTAGAGATGGTGATGAATCATCAGGTCAAGATATGGACGTGATCAGGGATTAGTAATTGTGTTTTAGGACTCAATTTTCTTCTTCTCTTTTTTGTTTTCCTTTTAGGATTAGATTGGAATAGTTTGATTACTTTTGTACAGTACTTTTTTTTTTTTTAGTTGAATCGTAGTTTAGGGTCAGTTGCAACGCTGCTTCTGTGTCTTATTTCTGTTCGTTTGAAGTACTTCACTAGGTGATATTCGTCTGAATCCGCAGCACATGCATTTAATTTATTTTTATTATTTTATTTCCTGTTTTAGAAAATATGTTACTCTGGGATAGCACAATACGTGCATTTTTAGATGCGACGCTTTGATTTTCAGCATTATACTTGTATTTCAGAAGTTCATACAACTTGCATTCTTTTATAGGAATATAAATTAACTCATTGTTAGCGAGTCTACGGGTGGGTGTTTTTGGTATAAAAGAAAATGCTTTTGTTTTTTTGTAGTAATCTTACTCTTTTATAGGAGTATAAATTAACTCATTGTTAGCGAGACTACGGGTGGGTGTGTTCGGTATAAAAGAAAATGTTTTTTTTTGTAAAAAATATTTTTATTTTTCTTTAGTAATTTTACTATTTTTTTTCGTATTCGTTACACAAATTAAGAAAAATAAATTTTTAAAAGTATTTATAAAATTTAGATACAATAAACATGAAGTAATAAACTTGAACCAACAACCTTCCGAACCCATAAATTTTATAAACTTTCGAATCGAAATTTTTGAACCAACAACCTTCCGAACACACAAATTTCATAAACTTCCGAACCTTTAAGCTTTCTTACCGATAAACTCTACTCCCTCAGTTCCAATTTATGTGAGCATGTTTGATTGTGCACGAAGTTTAAGAAAAAATGAACACTTTTGAAATTTGTGATCCTAAATAAGTCAAAAAGGGGCCCAGAGTATTTGTGTGGTTATAAAGGTTTCTCATTAAGGATAGAATTGTAAGTTTAAGCTAAATTATTACCAAATTTAGAAAGGAGTCATTCTTTTTAGAACAGACCAAAAAAGAAATAGGTTCACATAAATTGAAACAGAGGGAGTATAATTTTAAAACGCGCTAAATTCCAAACACATAAACCACCAAACTCATAACGTTGAAACTCGTAAAATTTCGAACCCAATGAAAACCCCAAAACTGAAAACATAAAAATAAAATAAAAGTAAAATTATTTTTTTTTGGCGGCAGCGGCCAGGGAGGGGTGTTGTAGAAAAAATTAAAAAAAATTGGAAATACCAAAAAAAAAATGAGGGAAGAGGGGATGGGGGGCATCGAGCCGTTCAGATGTCAATTTTCGGGTGATGGCATTTTAGAGTATTATTTTTGGCTTATTTAAGGTAAGTGTCTTTTCTAGCTTTGGTTGGAAATTTTTTTCTTATTATTTAATATTGTTTTCTACATGCGGGGTGATGTATATATAAGGTGACGAACGTATATACATGTGCCATGGGTATTCATTCTCGGGGTGGAATCTAACTTACTCTATGTACTATTTGGTTGTGTGTTTTACTTGATTCAATGCGTTATTAAATTAATCGACTTCGTGAGTACTATAAACCTGGCTAGAGGAATGTTGAGGCTATTGGTACCTTATGTTGAACAAATCTTGAGACATATGTTATATTTGCCTTGGGAATAGATACACGTAGGTTATGAATACACATGCGGACTTCTTCTTGTAATTTGTCTTGATTGGGAAGTGTACACTGTGATAGATATATGATCCTTTGTACGACTACTTAGACTTGATTGCTATACTTGATTTAATCGTAATCATGCTTTATTCGTATTCTTGTCATTATCACCTTGTACATTTTATTGATGAGTTATATGGATGTGCGCCTTGATGATAAATTGTTTTCTTGCATTGTTGTGATGAGTGTGGCATATGTGGACGTGTTATGCAGATTAATTTTAGATGCGCATGGGGAGATATAAGGAAGGATTTCATTTGTTATGTGGATGTGGCGAGATAAAGGTGGTTAGATGCACCTACGACGGCATAAAAGTGGTGTTTATTGATGCATACACAATGAGATAAGTGTGTTTTCTATTGATGTGTACGCGGCGAGATAAAGGTGGCTTATGCGTGCATAACAACATAAGTGGAAACATTCATTGTGATGCTCACGCGTCGAAATAAGGGTGACAGTACAGGGATGTTATATGATAGTCTGGGAGCAATTTTCATTGATTATGCATGTGTGGTGGTACAAGAGGGGCATTCTTGTTGTGCTTATAATTTCTCTGTGCGTGTCATGCATTACTACATGATTGGCTGCATTGCTCTAATATGCTAACTGTACCTCCATTACTATTTGATGACTTGATTGTCAAGATAGATTTTACTTACGTGGAGTTGTTATATCATATTCTTTGAGTTGTTGCTAGCATATCGTATTAATGAGATGAGTAAATTGTCACCCCGTATTACTATAATCGATACTTGAAAAGTTCTCTTGAACGTGTTATTTAAATATTGACACGAAATCGAATATAATATGGTACGGGGTCTTTGTTGTACTGTTATGACATGTGTTGTAGTAGGAGGTCTTTGCTGCGTGACGCTAAATGATAATATGGGCACGAGGTGTCATTTGTGTGAGATTCTATTTGATGACTAGTTATTGAAGTTGAGCCTTTACTTATATTGAATTGTTGTCACTTGTTCTATTGAGATTTTAGTTATTATATTTCTTGTTGCCAGTTTTATATATATTATATAGGTTATTTGACAAGTGAGTATCGTTTGACTTAAAAATATTGCACTACTTCTTTGAGGTTAGTCAAGATACTTACTGAGCACATGGGGTCAGTTGTACTCATACTACACTTCTGCATCTTGCGTGCAGATTCTAGAGCTGAGTACGTGTGTTTTTACTCTAGGATAGCACAATACGTGCATTTTTAGATGCGACGCTTTTATTTTCAGCATCATATTTCATAAGTTCATGGAACTTGCATTCTTTTATAGGATGGGTGTGTTCGGTATAAAGAAAAATATTTTCTGTAGAAAATGTGTTTCAAACTTTCGAACTCACCAATTTCTATAAATTTTTGAACCATCAACCTTCTGAACGTACAAATTTAATGAACTTTCTAACCCCTAAGCTTTTGAACCCATAAACTATAATTTTTAAACCCGCAAACTTCCAAACACATAAACCCCCAAACTCATAACTTTGGAACTTGTAAAATTTCGGACCCAATAAAAACCCCAGAACTGAAAATATAAATTAAAGAAAAAGTAAAAATGTTTTGCAGCCAAGGGGGTGGGGAGTCTATTGGTGCATTAGAAAAAAAAATACAAAAAATTAGAAATACCAACAAAAAAAAAGTTGGTGGGGGGGGGGGGGGGGGGGCACGGGCCGTTTTGATTGAAATTTTGGGGGGGGGGGGTTTTTGGGGTTTTTTT
>ML464832.1:8222-19346 GCA_005239535.1 Nicotiana rustica | reverse complement strand
AGGGCATCGAGCCGTTTAGATGTCAATTCTGAGGGGATGGCGTTTTAGAGTATTATTTTGGCTTATTAAAGGTAAGTTTCTTGCCTAGATTATGTTAGGGGAATTTTTCTTAGTATTTAATATTGTTTGCTACATGCGGGGCTGATGTATATATAAGGTGACAAATGTATATACATGTGACATGGATATTTATGCTCGGGGTATAATCTAGCTTACTTTATGCTTTATTTGGTTGTGTATTTTACTTGATTCAACGTGCTATTAAATTAATCGATTTCGTGAGTATAATAAACATGATAGAGGAATGTTGAGGCTATTGGTACCTTAAGTTAAACATGATGAACGAATCTTGAGACATATACTATATTTGCCTTGGGAATAGATACACGTATGTTATGAATACTCATCCGGATTTCTTCTTGTAATGTGCCTTGATTGGGACGTGCACACTCTGTGATACATATATGATACCTTTGTATGACTACTTGGACTTGGTTGCTATACGTGATTTAACCATAGTCATGCTTTATCCGCATTTTTGTCATTATCATGTCCTTGTGCATTTTATTGATGAGTTATATGGATGTGCCTCTTGATGATATATTTTTATCTGGCATTGTTGTGATGATTGTGGCACATGTGGACATGTTATGCGGATTAATTTTAGATGCGCATGCAGAGATATAAGGGAGGATTTCATTTATTATGCGCATGCGGTGAGATAATGGTGGTTAGATGCACGCGCGACGGCATAATAGTGGTGTTTTTTATGCATACACGGCGAGATAACGGTGTCTATTGATGCGTACGCGGAGAGATAACGGTGGCTTATGAGGGCGTAACAACATAAGGGGAAACATTCATTGTGATGCTCACGTGCCGAAATAAGGGTGACATTACGGGGATGTTTTATGATAGCCTTAGAGCAATTTTCATTGATTATGCGTGCGTGGTGGCACAAGATGGGCATTCTTGTTATGCTTATAATTTCTCTGTGTGTGTCATGAATTAATACATGATTGGTTGCATTGTTCTAACATGCTAATCTATACCTCCATTACTATTTGATGACTTGATTATCAAGATAGATTTTACTTCTTGTTGCCAATTTTATATATATTTATTTGACAAGTGAGTATCTTTTGACATAAAAATATTGTCACTACTTCTTTGAGGTTAGTCAAGATACTTACTGAGCACATGGGGCCGGTTGTACTCATACTACACTTCTGCACCTTGCGTGCAAATTCTGGATCTGAGTAGCTATGAAGAGAGAGCTTCGCATTGGATGTAAACCCACGTACCGAATTCATGCTACTTGTTATTCCTAGTAGCTGAGGATTTTATTTCTGTTTATGTAATTTTCAAACAGATGTTGCATTTTAATCATTTTACCATCTTTGTAAATCTACATCATAGTGGCTCATGACTTGTACTACCAGTCCCCGGGGTAGTATTAAATTCTATTGCAATTTTATTAATGTATTGATAATTTCTCAGTTTAGTAGTAACTTACATTGGTGAAATTTTGGATCGTGAAAATATATTATTGTTATCAATGTGATGATCCTACTGTCACATCATGAACTTAGAGGGGTGGCGAGACCGGCACCCGGTGCCTCACTTAACCGAGCATACCAACTAGCTCTAACTGAACATCAATATAAAGTTGGGCCAACAAGGCCATCTTAACTATTACAGCTGACAATTCAACAAAAATATACATACAAGGCCTACAAGCCCAACATACTGCACTGACTGACAGGATATGTTTATAAGCCTCTATTGATGGATTTACTATGGTCAGAACAGGGGCCCTACCTACCTATAATATGGTAGGCTTTGATGTTATTTAAGGCATGGATAGGTTGTCGCCCTATGATGTTATTCTTTATTGTCACGCCAAGACGGTAACGTTGGCTATGCCAGGTTTATCGCGGTTGGAATGGAGGGGTACTTTGGATTATGTTTCTTTCAAGGTGGTGTCTTTTCTTAAGGAACAACGGATGGTTGGGAAGGGGTGTGATGCATATCTAGCCTTTGTGAGAGATGTCAGTGTTGATACTCCTATCGTTGAGTCAGTTCCGGTAGTGAAAGACTATCTACATGTATTTTTGCTAGATCGATTTTGGTATTGACTTGTTGCCGGACACTCAGCCCATTTCTATTCCACCATATTATATGGCCTAGCAGAGTTGAAGGAGGTAAAGGAGCAGTTGCAAAAGTTGCTTGATAAGAGTTTCATTCGGTCCAGTGTGTCACCTGTAGGTGCTCCGGTCTTGTTTGTAAAGAAGAAGGATGGTTCTATGAACATGTATATTGATTATCGACAGTTGAACAAGGTTACAGTGAAGAACAACTATCCAGTTCCACACATTGATGACCTATTTGATCAGCTATAGGGTGATAGATTGTTCTCAAAGACTGATTTGCGGTCATGCTATCATCATCTGAAGATTCGGGATTCGGATATTCCAAAGAATGCTTTTATGACCCAGTATTAGTCACTACGAGTTCTTTGTGATGTCATTTGGTCTGACCAACGCCCCAGCAACATTCATGCACTTGATGAACAATGTATTCCATCCCGATCTTGACTCATTCGTCATTGTGTTTATTGATGACATCTTGGTGTACTCCTAGAGCCGGGAGGATCATGAGCAGCATTTGAGGATTGTGCTCCAAACCTTGAGACAAAAGAAGCTATATGCAAAAGTTTCAAAGTGTGAATTCTGTCTTGATTCAGTGGCATTTTTGGGTCGTGTGGTGTTGAGCGAGGGGATCAAGGTAGATCCGAAGAAGATTGAAGCAGTGTAGAGTTGGCCCAGACCTTCTACAGCTACTGAGATCCAAAGTTTTCTTGAATTGGCAGGGTATTGCCGTTGTTTCGTAGAGGGTTTCTCATCTATTGCAGCACTTATGACCAGATTAACCCAGAATGGTGCTCCGTTCAGATGAACCGAGGAGTGCGAGGAGATCTTTCAAATGCTCAAGTCTGCTTTCATTACAGCCCTAGTGTTGGTGTTGCCTACGGGTTCGGGGTCTTACATTGTGTACTGTGATACGTTACGTGTTGGCCTCGGCACGGTGTTGATGCAAGACGGTTGGGTGATTGCATACGCGTCTAAATAGCTGAAGGTGTACGAGAATAATTATCCTGTCAAAAACTTAGAATTAGCAGCTATTGTTCATGCCTAGAAGATTTGGCGGCACTATTTGTACGGTGTCCCTTGTGAGGTTTATACTGACCACCAGAGTCTACAACATCTGTTCAAACAGAAGGATCTTAACTTGCAACAACGAAGATGGTTTGAGTTGCTTAAGGACTATCATATCACCATTCTATATTATTCCTGGAAGGCCAATGTGGTGGCCGATGACTTGAGTCAAACGGCGGAGAGCTTGGGCAGTTTAATATATCTACCGGCAGCAGAGAGGCCATTAGCATTGGATGTTCAGGCCTTGGCCAACCAGTTTGTCAAATTGGATTTATCGGAGCCGAGCCGATTTCTGGCCATCGTGGTTTCTCGGTCTTGTCAATATGATCGTATAAGAGAATATCAATATGACGACCCTATTTGCTTATCCTCGAGGACACAGTTCAGTACGGCGATACCAATGAGGTTACTATTGGGGATGACGATGTGTTATGGATGCAGGGCCGGCGTTGTTTGGCCAATGTGGATGGTTTGCGTGAGTTGATTCTTCATGAGGCCCACAATTCCTGGTACTCCATTCATTCGGGTTTCGCTAATATGTATCAGGACTTGAAGCAGTGCTATTGGTGGAGGAGGATGAACAAAGACATAGTGAAGTATGTATCTCGGTGCCTTAATTGTCAGTGGGTGAAGTATGAGCATCAGCTGCCAGGTGGGTTGCTTTAAAGTCTTGAGATTCCCGAGTGGAAATGGGAGCAAGTTACCTTGGATTTCATTGTTAGGCTCCAACAGACTTAGAAGAAGTTTGACGCAGTATGTGTGATTGTGGGTAGGTTGACCAAGTCGACTCATTTTGATTCCGGTGGTGACTAATTATTCTTTAGAGCAGCTGACTCAGGTCTATATTCGCGAGATTGTCTGACTTCACGGCGTGACGGTATCCATCATCTCTGACCGGGGTACATAGTTTACATCGCGATTTTGTAAGGCCATATAGTGTGAGTTAGGTACACGGGCAAAGTTGAGTACATCATTCCACCCTCAGATAGACGGACAATCTGAGCCAACTATTGAGATATTGGAGGATGTGCTTCGTGCTTGTGTTATGGAGTTCGGGGGTTCTTGGGATCAGTTCTTGCCGCTTGCTGAGTTTTCCTACAACAACAACTACCAATCTAGTATTCAGATGGCTTCATATGAGGCCTTGTATGAGAGGCGGTGTCGATCTCTGGTGGGTTGGTTTGAGCCGGATGAGACGAGGCTATTGGGTACTGACATGGTTCAGAAAAGGTTAAGTTGATTCAGGATCGGCTTCGTACATCCCAATCTAGACAGAAGAGTTATGGGGATCGGAAGATTTATGATGTTGTATTCATGTTTGGGGAACGGGTCTTGCTCCGCGTCTCGCCCATGAAAGGTGTTATGAGGTTCGAGAAGATGTGAAAGTTGAGCCCTAGGTATATCAGACCTTTTGAGATTCTTGAGAGAATTAGTGAGGTGGCCTACACGCTTGCATTGCCAGGTTATGCATAAGCCGATAGTGACGCACTGGCAAGATATCAAGCGTGTTGTTCGTTACATTAAGTAAACAATCAACTATAGTATTCTCCTTTGTCATCAGTCAGAAAAATCTTTACACATTATCCCGATGTGGTTTGGGCGTGTGATGTGAACGATAGATCTTCTACCTCAGCTTACGTAATTTATTTTGGCTCAAATCCCATCAGTTAGTCGTCCAGAAAGCAAAGGTCATAGCCAGATCTTTCACCGAGGCATAATATCGCATTGTTGCTGGAGTTGTTGCATACACTAATTGTATTATGAATCTCTTTTCTGAATTTCTTATTTGTCTATCTCGCACACCACTAGTTTACTGTAATAATGTGGCACTAATTACGTATGCCAAAATCAAGTTTTGCATAGTCGAATAAAGTACATAGCTATTGATTTTCACTTTGTCTACATTTGAACAATAGAATATTCAAGTAGTCCATGTTCACTCGGCAGATCAACTGGCAGATGCACTTACCAAGACTCTATCAAATGCATATTTTTGGCACAATCTGATCAAGTTAGGAGTAGCTTCGACAGCTCCTAACTTGCGGGGCATAATACAGAAACTTAAGTTGACTAGTTTTCTAATTAGCCGACTAGACATAATAGAGAGATAATAAGAACAGCAGAATGTAAGAGCAGAAGTAAATCACAGGAATTAAAAACACCAGAATTTTTATACTGGTTCGGATTCAATGTGAATCCCAGTCGAGTCCCCTTGGGCTGCAAGGGAGTTCTCTTTCAGTGAATATGATTCTCGGGTACACAATGAATGGTGTAGTTCACACCAATGGCTTAGTTTTTACGACGCTCGTTTCTTTTTTATACAATGCCTCACCAGTATTTTTCTCTCTTTCTTCTCTAACTTGTTACACGCCAGATCTAGTAGAGCTACAATGTTTGTTTGCAGTAGAACAAAGAGAGGGTATTTGGTTTGATCAAAGTATATGTGCTAAGGTACAGATACGAGTTTAAATACTTTGTGCGAGACTTGATTTCTGAAGAGATTTGCCAACCCATGAGATATGATCCTTGGAAAGAGATTGATTCTTTCCAAGAATAAGGTTATTCAACAACGACTTTGACTTGACGAGAGGGATTTAATGACTTCCCTTCTACATGACTCGATAGCGCCGGATATCCTCCTTGAATCTTGGTCCTTCCAGATTTAGCAACTTGATTGATTATCTTGCAAGATCTTTGATACTCTTGATTGATTGATTCCTTCAGTCTAGCCTTGATTGGTTCCTTCAGTCTTGGACACTGTCCTGATTCTCGTTGACTTATTCCTTCAATCTTTAATGCTTTCCTTGAGTTCTTATACAAAGAACAAATATATTATTTTCATCATTAAAATCATATCTAACAACCTCCCCCTTTTGATGATGAAAAAAATAATATATATATAAACGTCAGTTGACTTCCCTGTATTTCACTCCCCTTAATAAGATCAGTTGACTTTCTCTGGTTATAACTGTTGAGGCTCTTGTAGTCGACTTCTTATGCAGGATCTATGATTCCCCCTTAAGGCGTGCCTTGAGCTGCTACCTGCACTTATCCTTTAGTCGACTTATCCTTTAGTCGACATATCTTTGTATGTACCTGTACAAATACATATATCTTTCTCTACCTTTTTGTCATCAGCAAAGAGGGAATAATAAAACAGACTACTAGATTTATAGCATGATATGCTTGCAAAGTTATATCAAAACAAAAGAAAACAGAATAATCATCCACCGACTGGTTATCCATTTGAAAAATAGCACAATATTAAACTTCCACATTAACGACGCAGAAAATAGGTAAGAGCGTTGCAAATCGCCTCCTTCAGTTGATCAAAGCTGGCATTGGCTGAAACACTCATTCCATCAAGCATGTCATGAATCTCTTTGAATGCCTTGACAACGTTTTCCCTTACTCTGAGAACTGCAACTCTTATCTTGGAAATATCAGACCCTGTTTCTTTGGATATCATGGATGTCACCAACAATGGACTGAGTGGTAGTGAGAAGATCTTTGATTGCAGATAACTGATTTTCAATGGCACTAAGCTTTTCAGCAAGGTGGGGATCACTGTGGCTAGGATGGGAAGCAGAAGGTTTGAATTTAGAATCAATTTGAGCATGGTTGACTTCTCCTTCTTGTTTGAGCCCTTCACACGCATATACTCCATACTCGCAAAAGCTGTGGAATTGTAAAATTTTGAAACAAATATAAAGGGATATTTAGAGATGAAAATATTATGAGCTTCCAAAATGTGAGTGATGGCCATGCCATAGGGTAGACTAGTGGGATCATCAGCACTTTCAATTATAAAATTGATGACCCAGGAGAACAACTTGATCTTGAGTTTAGTCACAAGGCAATAGACCATAAAGGTATCTCTTTGAGAGAAGGTGGAGAAAGAGCTAGTACGAGGAAGTAGAGTGGTTGCAACAATGTAGGCCAGAACACGAGTTTCAAAACTAACATAACTAGGGCCTAACTGGTTTGAGAGAGATTCAGATGGACACTCGGCAATACACCTTTTAGCTTGATCAAAAGAGATTCCAAAATCATGAGGCCAGGAGTTTTTTAAAAGCAAAGGGAAACCATAACACTTACACTGAAAGATTGAATCAAACATGGCACAATCAAGAACAATACGCTTTCCTAACACTAAGGACTCCAACTTATCAGACTTACCAGAGCGGAGATTTGCATAAAATATTCTCACTAGGGGTTCATAGACTTTAGGCGGAGGAATAGAAAAGAACTTTGCCCACCCTTGATTAACGAAAAGATATTTTACCTTACAATCTAGGGCTTACATGTCATCAAGGTCGACTACCCTCACATGAGCAATAGGCTTGTCTTTCAAAGGCGATGAAAAAATTCCTATTTGGGGAATCCGAGAAATTTAGGTCTTACTCTAGGAACTAGAAAGATCTATTTTTGACTTATTTGGAGTGAAGGAAACGGGGGGTTCTTCCATAGGCTGTTTTCCGAAAACTTTTTCTCCTAAGGTGTGAGAATGGTCAGACAAATCAGCTTGAGAAGAGGCAAAACCTTCAGAATGATCAGACCCTAGGTCTACTTGTTCTGGGGGTTGAGAAGGGGGTTTTGCTCTAGAGCGAGTATCTTTCTGGTGGAGGCAGAAGGATTTTTGGGGTGTTTGGCCATTGAAGAGTGTTTGGTTGGGTTTCTAGGCGATAGGGACGATGGAGATTGAAAAGAAGTTTCAGCATTTAAAAAGAGGGTTTCGAACGGTTGAGTACAGAAAAGGAAGGTGTGTCAGTTGATCAGACGTGATGATTGGTTTTCCAACTTTGAACTCTGCAACTGATGTGAAAAGAGAGGAAAAGAGAGGGAAATCAAAGGCGCAATAATGATTAAAAAATAGGCATACAAAGCAAAAAAATAATAGAACATAAGTCCTAATATTAATGATAAATGCAAATAATGCCAATTAATTCTCTTAGAGTGCAACATATTTCTTCTAATAAAGGCTTGGTGAAAATATCCGCTAATTGATCAGTAGTTCCAACAAAAGATAGTTTTACGTTTCCTTTAAGAACATGATCTCTAATAAAATGATGTTTGATGTATATTTGCTTTTGCCTAGAATGATGCACATGATTTTTGGAGAGACATATAACACTAGAATTATCACAGAAAATTGGTATAGGTTTAAAAGATAATTCATAGTCACCAAGCTGATGAGACATCCATAGTAATTGTGCACAACATTGCTCAATAGCTATGAATTCATCCTCAACCGTGGATAATGCAATTGATCCTTGTTTTTTACTGTTCCAAGATATCAATACTTTACCAAGTAATTGACATGTTCCACTTGTGCTTTTTCTGTCTTCCTTGTCACCTGCAAGATCAGCATCTGAAAAACCTTCTAATTTAAACATGTTAGATCGAGAATACCATAATCCATGAGAGACAGTTCCAATAAGATATCGAATAATCCTTTTTACCGCCGTCAGATGTGATCTTTAGGAGCTGACTGAAACCTGGCACATTTACAAACACTAAATATAATATCTGGTCAACTAGCAGTTAAATAAAGAAGAGATCCAATCATCCCCCGATACTTAGTTTCATTAACAGAATTTCCCTGTTCATCTTTATCAAGGCTTGTTGAGGGACTCATAAGTGTGCTAATGGCTTTGGCATTTTCCATACCAAACTTTTGAATCAACTCCTTGGTATATTTCGTTTGACATATGAATGTTCCTTCTTCAGATTGTTGAATTTAGAGTCCAAGAAAGAATGTTAGCTCTCCCATCATATGTATTTCGAACTCGCCTTGCATAAGATTTGAAAATTCCTTCCACAGAAGAGGATTAGTACTACAAAAAATAATATCATCAACATATACTTGAATAATGAGATTACCTTCTGATGATCTTTTAATAAACAGAGTAGTATCTACTTTACCTCTTGTAAATCCGTTATCAATGAGAAATGAGCTAAGCCTTTCGTACCACGCTCGTGGAGCTTGTTTTAGTCCATATAGCACTTTGGTCAGTTTATACATGTGGTAGGGGAACTTTGAATCTTCAAATCCGGGGGGTTGTTTCACATATACCTCTTTTTCAATAACACCATTTAGAAAGGAACTTTTAATATCCATCTGAAATAGCCTGAATCTTTTAAAGGATGCATATGCAAGGAGAATTCTTATAGATTCCAGTTGCGCTGCTGGAGCGAAGGTTTCATCATAGTCGGCTCCTTTATGTTACGAGTATCCTTGAGCGACTAGTCTGGCTTTGTATCTAACAACCTTTCCATCCTCATTCAGCTGATTTCTGAAAAACCATTTAGTTTCTATTACAAGGGCATTCTCAGGTTTGGGCATCAGTTTCCACACTTGATTTTTGTCAAATTGATTTAGCTCTTTGTTGCTCCCAAACGCACATGCAAGTATACGTGGTCGACAAGTAATATAGGATTGTAAGTCCATATATCGTACCCATAGGGACTTGTGATTAACTATCAACCGATTTAAACCCATACAATTAATCTATTCTAGTGATTCCTAAAGTATGAATATTTAACCACAACTAATCTAGAGTAGCAAATTAAAAGATTAAAGAAACAAGTTGGCGAATATTTAGAGACGAATTCAATGAGAGTGAATATTCTAGAGATATGGGTTAGCTAACAATCCCGTTAAGTTTTTCACTTAAATTGTCTAATTAATTTATCTGGTTTATTGGTTGGCATGGTTAATATTACTCGTAGCCTTCTCCTGAAGTACTACTCGTCTATTTAATCTAACCTAACGCCTATATTCCTATGGAATTAGAATTGACAAGAGAACATTAATAATTCCTGTATAGTAACCAATCAAGGAAATTAGGTATATTCCTATCCTAACCTCTCCCCCCCCCCTCCCCAAGAGTTAAGATCTTGCTCCACTCAATCTTATGTGCAATCTAGAATTCCCTCTCCCGAGTTCAATCCTAGATTCGTAGATAGTATTCAATTGGTGATCAAGCAATCAAATAATTAAGTGCAAGATTGAATAAATAAACCAATATGATAAAATAATAAGAACAATTCAAGCTTCAAACTACAACGTTCATGTAGCACCCAAAACTCTAGAAATAATAAACTATGAGATTGAAAGAAGAGAAGAGAAGAAAAACTAGGTAGAAGCCTCCTCCAAAGCGTGGTGTGTGTTCCCCCACGTGAATTTTCCTTCCAAAGTGGCGTCTCCCCCTTCACAAATAAGTTTAGTCTTGCTTTTATACGTGTTGGGTATGTCTAGGGTCGAAATAACCATGTCCTGCGCGAAATTGGATAAAATTTTCCGCCACTGGCGCCCTGCTCAGCGCCAGGCGCCCTCTATGGCGCTGGTAATAGCACACTGTTTCTGGTGCCACATGTAGCTCAGGGCACTGCCTATGGCGCTACACTGCCCAACTTTCCTGTTTTCGTCCGTTTTCATTGGTTCCTCTAAAACGCCACCTCACACTTAGTCCTTACTTCTTCTTGTGTTCATTTCACGATTAAAGTGCCATAAGAGGTAATAGGATAAATATAATGTCAATTAAGAATAAAAGAGTATAAGCTCGTAATGTGGGTACCAATTCAAAGTTTATAGGCTCAAAAGGGTTAACTAGGTATAGATTTTATTTGTAATAAGCAATTATGCTCAAAAAGATCAAAGATAGCCTAAAATCATATTTTCAAACCGAGCATCACCTAAAATTTTGCTTCAACTCACATACCGGGCAAGTTCTAGAATCAATCACAATAACATGGACTACAAACAATCTCACATCACACATGGCACATGACTCACTAAGGACGGTCTCATTCCGACTCGCAAGCAATGCAAGTATTCACGGAGCCACAAGATATTAAGCATTAAGCACAAAGTGAATATAAGTCAAGCAAAAGAGACATAGGC
>ML464828.1:4270-14891 GCA_005239535.1 Nicotiana rustica | reverse complement strand
CATTCTTAAAGTTTCGTTATTTTTATTAAGAAATGCTTACAGGATTTTGTTGGGAATTTGTTGAAAGCGACGAACTATCGTTTCGTTCAGTATTAAATGATTTTAAATTGTTATTGCAAATTATACGTTGGCTGGCCTAGCGGGTTCAACGTTAGGCGCAGTCACAGCCCAAAGGGTGGGAATTTGGGTCGTGACAGCATGAATGCAGCGTCCCCAACAAAAGGACGTCAGTACGAGTAATGTACTGAGTATGTAAGGCGGAAAAGCATAAATAAAATCAATAATGTAAAGAGAGATGTAGGAGATACAACCTGTAGCATCTGAGTGCTTCTAAGAGACAGTAACATGAAATGCATGATACATATATATACATAATCTTTTAAAAACATCTGCATCTGTGGGCACCATCATCATCATAGAACATTCGCCTCTGTGGTCATCATCATCATCATATCATACCCGGCCTCAAAGAGGACTCGGTAAACCCAACTGATCAGTGGTTGCACAATAGGTGCCATACCCGGCCGACTATAGCGCGGCTCGGTAAAGTAAAATAGCTAAATATGTATATATAATGCATGTAGGACTCATTGGAATCATATTCTGAACCTTTCGGAGTGACGTAAGGTCGATATTTTCCGTATACGTTATTAGGACTAACTCTTCATCAAAAATCTTATAAGAATCAAGAAGTACCAACAACATTGATAACATAATACTAAGAGAAACAACCTCAACATTAATTATTCCATAAGAAGGGAAACAATGTAAGTAATGCTAGCTTCTGAAAGTAGAGTATCTTTTGAAGCTCGTTCATTTATATTATTTGGATCATGCCAAAAAGAAAGAAGGGATAAACTTAACATACCTGAGAAGGACAAGAATCATCTCGTTTAAACTCAAATATAATGTATTTGAAGTGTACTTCAAATAGTGCTACGAATACTAATTGGTTTAAGGAAGAACAAAAGATTTAATTAGTGCACATATGAAATACGTTATGTCCTATGGCACATGAAGAATCGACTTGAAAAAATATATATAACAAAAACATCAATAATCTACTAACAATCCTTATTTATGTTTTCATGTCACTTATGTACTCAATGAGTGATATTCTTGAATAACTCTATTTACAACCTTTAACCCTTTCATCTAAAGAGGTATCAAATATTTTACTTAATACCTTGTTTCTCCTACTCACTGAGTATAGTTATAAGTACATGATATAAAACTGTGTTTCTGGGTGATACCACAAACCATAGCCAACACTAGCCTAATTTTTCCATTTAAATATTAACAAAATTTTCTATAAAGTTTAATTTTGTAACTCATACAGATGTTAGCAAATATTTTGTGCAATTAAACACAGCTTAAATAACTACGAATGCGTACCCCAACAGTGACATCGTGCAGAACAGGGGTAATATCCCATTCTCCATTTTTAGAAGTCGGATTCAAAAGAGAAAGACAACGAGCGCATCTAGCAGAGCCAAGGCCAGGCTTTATGGTGGGATCGTGATGCAGTACAGAATTGAAGAAAGATAGTTTGTTCAAAAAGTCAAATGGAATAAAGTGGAGTAGAACATTTTTTTTCCTTAATCTCGACCAGCACTATCACTCAATCTAAATAAAGGAAAAGAGATAAGGTCAAAGAATCCATACCAAAATTATTAAAAGTCATCTTATTTGTATTGCATGGCTGCCACGTGGGGTGGGGGTGGGAATATTTTAACTTTATCCAGTTATTAGATAATTAGGTAGTGTTTCGTTACCCGGTAATTAACCAAATATTCACATAATTAAAAATTATCTTAGACTACTTAAAATTCTACTCATTTTTAATATACTTTATACATCATACTATCACACTAAATCTTGACTAGCAAATCTATCATTTCAAGGATTAATTAAAAGTGTCTTTTTGTTATGGGATTTTATACGATTTTATGATAAGCTTCGCGTCACAACAAAACCTTACTTTCTTTTTGGTATTATTTTTGGGGAACGATTAGATTTTTCCTCCACCAATGATAGGCTCTTAAAATATACGCTATTCAGTTTGAAGTCTAATTAAAATGTCATCCCATGTAGTTTCCTATTCACAACATTAATTATCAAATAAAGACTTTTGTTCTACTAGTCCATACGTATAGGGTATTATAGTTCGGATCGTATTTTATCTCAAAATGATAGATTTCGACTAACCTCATTTTCTTCAACTCGTTTACCCTCTTACCTTCACGACTTTACTTATCAGTTGTTACAAATATCATAAATACTTATAGCCTAAAAAAAATAGTCATGTCCTCGTCTTAAAGTACTATTATAACAATAATAAAATATTAAATCGTGGTACCATATAAAATCAATACATATACAATTATTTTATTAAAACATCCATGTAAAAATACATATATTCTCTCAACTTATAATTTTCCTAATCTCATATAAAAAGAGTACAAATTTTCGTACATTTAATTCTTAAAATGGTAAAAGCGATAACCTTATTTTTTTGTGAAAAAATAATTCATATCTTTACGATAATAAAAATCAAATAAACTTTTCCTAACACTATCAAACTCTATACAATCCATTTAAACATTATAATCATAGTTTCTATGATAGAAAGCAAGTCATATAGTTTTGGAACGAATAGATAATTTATTATCTATATATGAATGTGTGCTACTAAATAAAAGTAACATTTTTTTTTCCTTTTTCCTTTACCTGTTACGGTATTATATCTATTAATGAGAATAACTATTTGTATAAGTTCTACAAAAGAAATTTTCGACTTCAACTTGCTCTTTTCAACTAAGTGTCAGAATTTCTTGTTTAGACTAAGTCAAAGATAGACAATCCATCTTCCAGAATAAAAAATTTTCATATGAAACCATGTAAACGTGCAACCTTTTACACTTCAACAAACTTGGATAAATTGAAATTTGTGCATACTAACTCCAATGCAATCAATTACCCAGTAAATGTTTTCCTGAACAAGTGCGCATGGCCAGTCAGTATAGGCTTACTTACATACCAGAGGTGCCAAATAAAGTGATTACGAATTGACAACAACATCAATGGCCCAATACGAAAAATTAACAGAAGTATATATGTCACCCATGCATTTACACTGCAAACAAAAAGTTGTCAACCCTAATAAACAGAGCATCAAAATTATTAATCTTACAAGGTCTTATAATAATAATATCTTAAACCCTATATAACCTCTTAATAGACAAAATGCCTTTCGTACTCATGTGGATTTACTATGATACATCTTAATGCTAAGGTACGGAATGTGACAGGGTCGTTGCATTCTCCCCCACTTAAACATACGTTCGTCCTCGAATGTTAACTCTTAGAGATTTACGAAGTTTTAATTAGGGTCTCTTCTGTAAATTAACCCAACCTCTATCTGAAGCCTGGACTACCCGCAACTTGTTGCACTTGAGTATATCGTATCTTCTTCTCCTTTACCTTACCTTACTTACTTTTCAATCTCGTATCGTACCTTTTGT
Organism: Nicotiana rustica; assembly: GCA_005239535.1. Lineage (NCBI taxonomy): Eukaryota > Viridiplantae > Streptophyta > Magnoliopsida > Solanales > Solanaceae > Nicotiana > Nicotiana rustica. Next base: position 11,367 of record ML464828.1, on the reverse strand, counting down.
TTCTTTCATAACCTCCCTTCAACATAGGTGGAAATTATGCCTTAAAGCTCTAATGTGATAGCACCTCTGGTGCATACAAAATTCGGTGAAAATTTTATACTAACTTCTTACGGCTCAGCTCTATGGCACGATCTAGAAACAAAAGAAGGGTAACATTTACTAAATGCCCAATAGCCTCTCAATTATAAATGTGGCGCGCAACACATCCATAAGTGAGACTCTACTAGGCACGGCTTTGTAGACTCCTTAGGACACGACCCGCTCTGATACCACTTTGTCACGCCCCAAACTTGGGGAGGCGTGGCTGGCACCCAGTGCCGCACTGGCCCGAGCGAACCACTCTATAACTCATTCATTCCTTTTTGTAACTATCATGGGCCAACATGGCCACAACTGGTAATTTTTAACTGTATGTGGGCAACACTATATCAATAAACTATTGTTCTTAAAACATGAATACATATGGACCGTCAAGGCCTCTGACATACTGTAGATAATAAACCTGTGTCTACAAAGACTCTAAGATTATTTGACCACAAACGGGACAGGGTGTCGGCCTACCCATCAGTCTGTAGCAAAACTTTGACACGATGACTCATAGACTCGGCTGCACTCCGAATGAAGTGGAGTTTTACCGATCCTTCGCTGAATGCCAATCTCGTCTACTCCGAGGGCTCGTCAAACTGGTTATCTATACCTGCAGGCATGAATGCAGCGTCGCCAGAGAGATGGAGACAGATATTACTTACCAGCAGGCCGTGAGCATTTCTAGAAGGATTGATAGTATGTTGGCCCGAGACAGGGAAGAGAGAAGGGCCACGAGGTCTCAAAAAATGGGTCATTTCTTAAGAGTTCGTGCACCTGCAACATGCCATGGTAGGGGTATTGTGAGCCGCCCCATTCATTCAACTCTTCCAGCAGCCAGCGGTGTTCCGGCTCTTCCTAGACCTTGGGAGCCTTATTATGCACCACCGATATCTCAGGTGCCATCTGCACGAGGTTCTATCACTGGCCAGTCCAGCAGGCCAGTTTAGAGTCAGCAGCAGCCACCGCGTCCTCAGAGGGTTGTTTTGGGTGTGGTGACCCTAGGTATATGATCAGGGATTGCCCGAGAGCCAGGAGGGGTGCACCACCGGAGACTTATCAGGTTCCACGTCTTCCACCAGGTCCCCCAACTATTCTTCCAGCCCCAGCTGCTACCCCACCACCTCAGGTAGTTCGAGGTGGAGGTCGGGGAGGACGAGGTCATCCTAGAGGGGGAGGTCAGGCCAGATACTATGCCCTTCCAGCTCGATCCGAGTCCATTGCTTCAGACTCGGTCATCATAGGTATTGTTCCCGTTTGTCATAGGGATGCATCAGTATTATTTGATCCAGGTTCCACATATTCATATGTCTCTCCTTATTTTGCTCCACATTTGGGGATATCTCGATATTCTTTGAGTTACCCCGTATATGTTTTTAATCTTATGGGAGATTCTCTCGTTGTGGACCACGTATATCGGGTCGTGTTTGATTGTTATCGGTGGTCTTGAGACCAGGGCTGATTTATTAGTACTTAGTATGGTAGATTTCGACGTTATCTTGGGCATGGACTGGTTATCTCCCTAGTATGCTCTACTTGATTGTCACGCCAAGACCGTGACGCGTGCTATGCAAAGATTACCGAGGTTAGAATTGAGGGGTTCATTAGAGTATACTCCTCGCCGAGTCATTTCTTTCCTAAAGGCTTAGTGGATGGTTGCAAAGGCGTGTGATGCTTATTTGGCCTATGTGAGATATGTTAGTGCTGAGACCCCTACAGGTGAATCAGTCCCAGTTTTGAGGGACTATCCTGATGTTTTCTCAGCTGATCTTCCGGGTATGCTGCCCGACAGATACATTGATTTTAGCATTAACTTGTTGCCAGACACTCAGCCCATTTTCATTCCTCCCTATCGTATGGCTCCTCCTGAGTGGAAGGAGTTGAAGCAGCAGTTGCAGGAATTGCTTGATAAGGGGTTCATCAGGCCTAGTGTATCAGCTTGGGGTGCTCCAGTGTTATTTGTGAAGAAGAAGGATGGTTCGATGCGTATGTGCATTGGTTACAGACAGTTGAATAAGGTGACAGTGAAGAATAGGTACCCATTGCCTCGAATTGATGATTTGTTTGACAAGTTACAGGGTGCCAGGGTATTCTCCAAGATTGATATTCGTTCGGACTATCATTGGTTTAAGATTCGGGAGTCGGATATCCCGAAGACTGCTTTCAGGACTAGATATGGTCACTACGAGTTCCTTGTTATGTCATTTGGGCTGACCAATGCCCCATCAGCTTTCATGCACATGATGCACATCGTATTTCGGCCTTATCTTGATACCTTCGTCATCGTATTCATTGACAACATTTTGGTATATTCTCGGTCCCGGGAGGACCATGAGCAGCACTTGAGGACCGTGCTTCAGACCTTGAGAGAGAAGAAGTTGTATGACAAATTCTCTAAGTGTGAATTTTGGCTTGATTCTGTTGAATTCTTAGGCCATGTGGTATCTTCGGATGGGATCAAGGTAGATCCGAAGAAAGTGGAGGCAGTGCAGGGTTGGCCCAGGCCTTCTTCAGCTACTAAGATCCGTAGTTTCCTCAGTTTGGAAGGGTATTATCGTCAATTTATGAAGGGATTTTCATCCATTTCAGCACCTATGACTAAATTGACCCAGAAGGGTGCATCTTTTATTTGGACTGAAGAGTGTGAGGAGAGCTTTCAGAAGTTCAAGACAGCTTTGACTACAGTTCTAGTGTTAGTACTACCTACCGGTTCGAGGTCGTATACGATCTATTGTGATGCTTCGAGGATTGGTTTGGGAGCAGTGTTGATGCAGGACGGTAGGGCGATTGCCTACGCATCCAGACAGTTGAAGGTTCATGAGAGAAACTACCCTGTGCATGATCTTGAGTTGGCAGCGATTGTTCACGCCCTGCAGATATGGCATCATTATTTATATGGTGTTCCCTGTGAGATATATACGGATCACCGGAGTTTGCAGCACATGTTCAGGCAGAAAGATCTCAATTTACGTCAGCGGAGGTGGTTGGAGCTACTCAAGGATTATGACATCACTATATTATACCACTCGGGGAAGGCCAATGTGGTGGCCGACGCCCTGAGTCGCCGGGCGGAGAGTTTGGGTAGTTTGGCATATCTTCGTGCAGCTGAGAGGCCCTTTGCCTTGGATGTTTAGTCCTTAGCCTGTCAGTTCGTGAGATTGGACCTTTTTGAGCCTCATCGCGTATTTGCGTGTGATGTTGCTCGATCGTCTCTCTATGACCGCATTCGGGAGCGTCAGTATGATGATCCTGACCTTCAGGCTCTTCGGGATAGAGTTCAGCGGGATGGTGTCAGGGATATGACCATAGGTGATGATGGTGTGTTGAGACTGCAGGACCGTATTTGTGTGCCTGATGTAGATGGACTTCGGGAGTTGATTCTTGAGGAGGCCCATAGCTCGCGGTACTCTATTCATCCCGGTACCGCGAAGATGTACCAGGATCTCAGACAACACTATTGGTGGCGGAGAATGAAAACGGATATAGTTGAGTTCGTAGCCAGAAGTCTCAAATGTGAGCAGGTCAAGTGTGAGAATGAGAGACCGGAAGGATTACTTCAGCAGATGAGGCTTCCAGAGTAGAAGTGGGAGCGGATCACCATGGATTTTGTGGTTCGACTTCCTCGGACTTTGAGGAAGTATGATGCTATTTGGGTGATTGTGGACCGGCTGACCAAGTCAGCCCATTTCATTCCGGTGTTGACTACATATTCTTCTGAGAGGTTGGCCTAGATCTACGTGCAGGAGATAGTCCGGTTGCACGGTTTGCCGGTATCTATTATTTCAGATCAAGGTCCTCAGTTCACCTCGCACTTCTAGAGAGCCTTGCATAGTGAGTTGGGTACCCAAATTGACCTCAGTACAGAATTTAACCCTCAGATGGACGGACAGTCTGAGCGCGCGATTCAAATTCATGAGGATATGCTCCGTGCTTGCTTGATGAATTTTGGAGGGTCATGGGATCAGTACTTGCCTGTTGCCGAGTTTCCTTATAATAACAGCTACCAGTCCAGCATTCAGATGGCGCCATTTGAGGCTTTATATGGTAGGCGGTGCAGGTCTCCTGTAGGATGGTTTAAGTCGGGCGAGGCCCGATTGTTGGGTATAGAATTGGTCCAGGATGCCTTGGACAAGGTGAAGGCGACTCAGGGTAGACTTCGCACAGCTCAGTCCAGGAAGAAGGTTTTGCAGATCGGAGAGTTCGTGATTTGTCATTCATGGTTGGTGATCGGCTTTTGATTTAGGTATCACCGATGAAGGGCATTATGAAATTTGGGAAGAAGGGTAAGCTAAGTCCGAGGTTCATTGGCCCTTTCAAGGTGTTACGGCCGGTTGGGGAAGTTTCTTATGAGTTGGCTTTGCCTCCCAACCTAGCAGGTGTTCATCCGGTATTCCACGTGTCCATGCTCCGGAAGTATCACGGTGATCCGACTCATGTTTTGGATTTCAGCTCAATCCAGTTGGACAAGGATCTATCATATGTTGAAGAGCCTGTGGCCATTTTGAACAGGCAGGTCAGAAAGCTCAGGTCGAAGAATATTGCTTCTGTAAATATGATGAATGTAACGACCTGACCGGGCGTTTTGCGTATTCGGACCCCGTTCCGCTGAATAAGGCTTTCTGTAGCGGATTATAATGATTTATGACTTGCGGGGACGGGTGGTTTGAGATTCGAAGTGTTTAGAGTGGTATAGGAACCCTTGGTTCCTAAAGGTTGGCCTTTAAGGACAAGTTTGACTTCGGTCAATATTTTGAGTAAACGACCTCGGAATCGAGTTTTGACGGTTCCAGTAGCTTCATATGATGATTTCATACTTGTGCGTTTGTCCGGAGTGGGTTTTGGATAACCCGGGAGAGTTTCGACGCAAAATAGCGAAAATAGAGTTTCCTTTAGTTCATAATGAGGCTTGGGACGTGTTTTTGTGTTATCGAGGTTCGAAGGAATTCCGAGATAGGGAATAGTTCCATTTATCCTTTATGACTTTCTTGCAAAATTTGGTGTCATTCCAAGTAGTATAGGTCGGTTCGGCGCATTGAAACCGAATTCAAGAACTTAAAGTTCATAAGTTTGATTCTAAGGGGTTTTGACGTGTGATTTTGAGTTTTAGTGTTGTTTTGGGTGTTCAGAAGGCTCGAGCGAGACGTAATATTATTTAGGTCTTGTTTGTACATTTGGACGGGGGCTCGGGTGGACCCAGGTGCCTCCCGGGCACCAAACGAGGCCAAAAACCAGCAGCCGTAACTGCTGGTGCATTTGATCTGGTGTGACCGCAAGTGTGGCTGCCCAGCCGCAGGTGCGAGACCACTTCTGCGGTCCAGGCCTGACAGGTGGGGCCCCAGGTGAGGGAGTCCATTCTCGCAGGTGCGGACATGTTTCCGCAGGAGCGGAGCCGCAGGTGCGAGCTCCTCTTCGCAGGTGAGATCTCAGGCTGTCACGTCCAAAAATTGAGGGACACGACTGGCGCTCAACCGGGTGGACCGCAGTCGAGCGGACCTAGAATTACCTTTCCTAACGCGTCACCCCGTGATAACAATATTCATTATATATGTGAGTTAGCAATTTAAAGCTTGAGTACAAACTTCTAATTTGAATTCATTTCCACATTTTATCATTTCCACTATATAGTGCCAAGCGCTTACAAAATACATACAAAATATACTAATGTGGAACACGATTCCGAACCCTACAATAGCTACCCAAAATACATATGTACATTACCCACATTTCTGTCTACGGAGCCTCTACGAGTACAACGAGCTTAAACTATACTTGCCGGCGACAAGGCCCTGGCTATACCTTACTATACAAAATAGCTCCAAAGAACATTCTTGAAGAGGATGGGGAGGAACGCCCTTCCATAAAGGTCATGAGCAGAGGATCATATCTCAAGAATTGGTCTGTCTGGACGACCAAAGCCCGTCGAGCCTCGGGGTAGCAAGGCTAACAAAACAAGCATTATTTACAGTTTATTTATTTAAAGAATTTTCTTCCTTTTCGCATTTTTATTTTTGCAAGAAAGAGCTCATATGTTCAAACGATTTTTCTATTTATCAAAGCATTTCCAGTTTCTTTATAAATATTATATTTACTTGCTACTGTTTTTTCTCCCAATACTTTATTTACACAGCATTAATATTACTTATCTTGATGAACCGACGACTGTGACATGCAATGAGGCAACACAACAAACGGATTCTGATTCAGACAAGGATGATATACCTGAGAATATTGTTAAAGAGGTTGAGAACTTTGAAAATAGACCTAAGTCCAACTTGGACGAGACTGAGGTCGTCAACCTGGGAAACGCAGAGAACGTCAAAGAAACACGCATCAGCATCCATCTGTCGCCGTCAGAAAAGGAGGAGTACATAGAGTTTCTAAAGGAGTATGAGGACATATTTGCCTGGTCATATGATGACATGATTGGCCTCAGTACATCTATTGTGGCCCACAAGATGCCAACCAATCCAACATACCCACCAGTAAAGCAAAAGCTCAGGAAATTCAAACCAGACATGTGCTTGAAAATCAAAGAAGAGGCCACCAAGCAGATCAACGCCAGGGTTCTCTGGGTGGTGGAATATCCTACATGGTTAGCCAACATTGTGCATGTGCCAATGAAAGACGGGAAGGTCAGAGTCTGCGTCGACTACCGGGATCTCAGCCGGACCAGTCCGAAAGACGACTTCCCTATGCCAAATATACACATCCTAATTGACACCTGCGCCAAGCATGAGCTACAGTCGTTTGTAGATTGTTTTGGTGGTTACCATCAGATTTGGATAGACGAGGAAGATGCTAAAAAAACGGCATTCATTACGCCGTGGGGAGTGTATTTTTACAAGATGATGCCATTCGTAGGAGAGGACATTGCAGATTCCTACGATGGTTGGAGGATGTTCTTTGATGGGGCCGCAAACTTCAAAGGCATAGGTATTGGGGTAGTCTTAATATCGGAAACGGGTTAGCAGTATCCGATGTCCGCCAAGCTCAGGTTCCCCTGCACCAACAAC